>LPNX010645933.1:0-30929 GCA_001517045.1 Pseudotsuga menziesii
ATTATGAGAAGCTCATGTAACTTTTTTTCTTTTGCATAATAAATTGCTCCGAAGTAGCTATTTGGCCGGGGCCGTGGACTATTTCCCTCTCGAGGGTTTTAACCATGTGAAAAACATTGGTGTATTGATCTGTGATCTGTTTGTGTGAAGCGGCTATTCTTGGTGTTCGGTCCTTTGGGAGTACCCTGTGTACCCTAACATAGAGCAATCACTAATAAAATCTAAATCCAAATGCAAGCAAACAAGGGTGGGATAAATGAGCTCTCGAATGAAGCAGGTATGTCTCGCCTAGGAGAGGCTTGAGACTCCCATACACAACAAGTGGAGGTACGTAACAAATTATTATGGCCCTCAGCTTCAACACGTAAAGCAACTGTGTTTTCCGACCCCAACCTAGCTGGGACACCCACAGAATAACCCCTGCAAAGTACCCCCTCAATATCCTAGGTAAGGCCACTAAGGTCACCTCAATATAATCAATGCTTAGGCAGACAGTCGCAGGCAGGATTGAATGTATGGGTAGGGTAGCAAAGCCCGAAACTCTTGAAAGAGCCCCCGGATACGAATGCAATCCTGGAAATATTTCCAATGCTACTCAGTTATGAATAGGGGTCATCCCAATCAATAACCTCTCACAATTCCTCATGCTTAACTCCCTTTTGAGAGGAGGATCTTGAGAAACACTGGTTATACCAAGGATTTCACACACTCACCTGGACAGACACATACATGTTGTTGTTTAGTGATCTTAGAGAATTTACTTACAATGAACTATTCCAAGATCCTAAAACCTAAGCTTGTTGGTGCACCCTATAAAAGAAAAGAGTGTAGTTCATTTTAATTTAGCGTTGATTTTAATTGGCTTTATTACTCAAAAAAGTGATATGGCCGTGCAACTAATGGTATTATGACACAACATAAAGTAAAATGCACGACTAACAATCAATGCCAATGCATTGTTTCCTAACAATCAACTAATGGTACTACGTGAAATGCACAATTTTTTTCAAATGATGAATGCAGGCTTTCCTATATGAAGTCCTAACTAATACTCCAAAGCAAATCTAGTGCAAGTACAATGCAAAAATGCAAAATGCAATGCATGATGATAAGCAAATGTTTTTGGATTTTTTGAAATAAAATGAGATGCAAAAAGCAAAAGAATGATTCTACAACCCCTAGACTCTGCAAGCACACATAAAAAACACTCGAGCAAATCACTAAGGTAACATAACTCTATTGCACTAATCTCAAACAAAAAATCGAAAATGCCATGACAAGAACTTTCTTAAAAAAAAATTTAGCCTAAAAAAAAATGTTTCTGGTCAGAAACAGAGGTATAAACAGACTCAGGCAGTGCTAAAGGAGACTCAACAAATATCAAAATTCACCCAGCAACCAATTAACTCCCACAAAAAGGCAAAATCAAGGGCATATGCGACAGTTCGTAGTAAACCCACATGTATACGTGGAAATAGAAGAGAAACCCGCGTGTATACGTGACTGTGAGTTAAAAACTCACTTATAGGAAGAAAGATGCATAAAATCAAGGAAAACAGACAAGCTGAGACAAACTTCACACCGATCAGACACTACCAAGCATACATGCCCCCAAACCTGACACAGAAACAGGAGAGAAAGAGCAATTCAAATTCATTGAATGCTGATAAAACAACCCCCAAAGGACAACTACTAGGAACTTTCCATGGGAGTCGCCAATTCTATTACGGAGAGAAATTCCTATGCCTTGGGGTACCACAATAGATAGCTTGACTCCAAAAATCAATCCTTTCCAATATGCAATAGAAATTAAATGTCTAACACCAAAGGATCAGACCTCATACCTTATTCCGGATGGTTGAAGTAGATCCTCGTTGAGCTTTCCAACTTCATCTTGAATTGATAGATTACTTCCTCAACAACAAGTAAACAATACAAGCATTCTATATATCATGTTGTTAGATCTATTCTAGCATATATAATCAATAATGTATAAGCATTTGACATAATCCAATGGATAAAATATTCATTCAAACACACATTATTGGACAGGAAAAGATATTTCTATTAATATAAATTAGAGATTAGAAGATACAACCTCTGTTGGCACGTCTGCGAACCAGAGAAACTGATTCCCCCACCTGGTCTATTAGTTTTTCAACATTTAAGCTAGCATTATGGTAGGATCTTTTCACTGAGAGAATAACAAGCACAGCAATAACATAAGCACATCACATGAGACAAGAGACACAAAGAGTTTTGACAGGGGAAACCATAAATGGAGAAAACCCCTCAACTTCCTCTAAGATAGTATCACCACAAGATGTGAAACCCAAAACAGTAAGATGACCTCCCAACACAACAGCATCCTTCTGTCTTCTATCAAGCCAAAATATTTCCTTCTCCAAAGGTGCGCCACGCTTGAGAGAGCAAGTGATGTAACTCACAAGTGATAAATAGAGAGATTCTCACTCTCTATTTATATTCTTCTATTGACTTGAAGTGCACTCAACCATGTAGGCTTAACTTACAATTACTTACTCCAGCCTACACCTTAATTAGTGTATAATAACCCAATTGCCCCGAAACTGTGGGGACTTACCTAATGACTTGATATGACTTGTTTACATTATTAATTCTCCCGATCGGAACATCGGGGTAAGACAACATGACTCAAATACATAATAGAAACATCCCGGAATAAACATTGGGTTACAATATATAAAATACATATAAGAATACATTCCGAACTTACATATACATCAGCATGGTCCTCCATCTCTAGATAGCAAGCTCACAAGCAAAAGGAAAGCTTCGGAAGAACACAAAAGTGCTCCAAGGGACAAAGGGATGCAGACTCAAGCATAAGTTCTGGAAACAATGGACTATAGTTTCTTTGCTCTCAATTCTCTCTTATGCCTTCAATGTACCAAGGGGTTCATTATATAGCTTTTCAAAGGGGTAATGAAAGGTCGAATCTGAGCGATCTCAAGGCATAGGGAAGGCCAAGAGTCAAGTGAGTCGGATCCATGTCAAGGAAAACTCCAAAAGGATTTGAATTGTGTACACATCCTGATGTACGAGGTTTTAGTGGTCAAGCCCACGTATATACCCGCTTATAAGTTTAAAAGTCACGTGTATCATTTTTCACATGTTTTTAGGGATGGTCAAGGAAACATCAAAGGACAAAAAATGGTCCATGGGGTATAAGGAGTCTGCAGCAGGACATGGGAAGGCCATACAAAGTGTGATTCACCTAGAGTGGTGAAATCAGCTATAACAATTATCCACACCAAAGCCATGACTGTACTGCAGTCGTTGTCAACATTAGCGGTAAAATGTTCTTGAATCCAAGGCTAAAGTTGTAGTGGATTAGATGTTCATAGAATATTCTCAAGATATTGTCGAGAAGCCTCTAGAAACCTAGAGCGTGTAATTAATCAATCTAAACAATCAGTTTCTATATTTATAAATACTCAGGAGCAGTAAAATCATGCATTGTATATTTGATGAATTCAACTTTTATTTATGTTATTTCTTGGGAGCCTCTTATACTTTTGTTGATAAGGAACATTGGGGACCAAATTTTCAAAAGATATGAGATTTTTGGATTTCACCATAGGACCTATTGATAATCTCCTCCTAGAGGTAAAGAGTTGAAGCAAGTGAAAATGATCTATTCCAAAGAGTTAAAGCAACAAATCAGTATTTTTCATATAATGCTTCTGACTACAATGAAATTTATACAACCCTTTTCTCCCATCCTCCATCTCTTACAACAGACCCTCCTCAATCTAAAATTTCAATGGCAAGAGAGGCACCTTTAACACTTATTCCACACATGGGTTCTGTCATTGATTATTTGCTCATGTTGGACCCTTTCATGCTGACACCACCAATTTTTGCATTAACACTTGGTCCTACCACATTTCAGTAAAAATGAAGTTTTATTCCAATTTCTCTAACACGGGTGTACCCATCCCACTCTATCATAAGCAGGGGCATCAATTCAATGCATTGCATCAGATGGTGCAGATCCAAAGTTTAGATTCAACAACATAGTTTAATTTGTTTTGTTAAATTTTATCAGTAAATTTTGTTTTTGATTGATCTGTGGGGAGTTACCCAATAAAACACCAAACCCACGCTCACTTTAATATGAGGAAAGAAAACCCAGCACAACTATTTCTATTATGATGAATTATTAGGAATTCCTTTACTAGAATAATCCCCACCACAATTGTTTTCTGTTAAGATTGATCAAAATTAACATTTGTTGAAGCTTTCTTGAAGTTCCTATCCTAATTTTGATCATGTTCCCACCATTTAATATGAGTATTAGGAATGCAGCCATTCATCTAGATGTTTGGCTATTGCAACAATATAGAAAATACGGGAACACTAGGATCAATGTAGTTTGGGAAAGTATTAAGGAAAATGACGAAATTAAACATAGAATTTGACAGATTTTAAACCAAACCATTAGTTACCTCTACATGCCGATGTCCTCTATTTTAATTTTCCATTATTTACTCTTCTAAACTGCTCTTTGGGGTGGGGGAACATTAAATATTTAACCTAACTTAGATACAAATATTGCTACGCATAGTGTTGGAACTTAAATACAGATACTGATACACATACTGTTGGAACTTAAATACAAATAATGCTACTACACATACTGCTGGAAATCACTACAGTAACATACAGTAAACACAATTCAATTTCATGCATAACAACATTCTAAAATAATACTGCAATTTCTAACACTCCCATCTATTAAGTCCAATAAAAAAATAGTTTAAAACACAGCTAGGAAGTTTTGAAAGAAGGATAAACATGGACAAGTTCAAAATTAAACTAGTCTAACAGTGTTATGGAAAATGAAGAAACAACTCCAATGATTTAAGAATCAAGCATAATGATTTATGCTCTTGATGGAAATGTAGGACACATAAAAGAACAAAAGTTTGAATGAAAATATAACAAGTGCAACATATTATAGACAAATAGAAAATCAAAAGGATTTGCAGAGACATACCTTTATCAGAAGTATTCAGTTTTGGCTTCCATTTTTCTTGCTATTTGGACTTGTGTATTCCCGCTATAACATCATTCCCCTTCATTGCTTGATGTAATATGCTTATGCTTGCTTGAATTTTTTCTAGAGACTCTTGACCTACATCATTTAAACTCTTTCTCTTAACAGAGCTCTATTTACTCTTTTTTGAATGATTCCTCAATGTCAAAACTAAATATCCATTTAGTTGATGCCATGACCCATTTTTCTCCAAACCAAGCTAGGATTACTACATATCAGCGCTATGTACATCCATCAATTATAGTTACCTAGGATATGTATGAACAGAATTAGTCAAGCACATACAAAAATATTATAAATGGACAAATAGAAGAAAACAATGTGGTTTATACCTTCCTTAATTTCTATACTCAGATATATAATACGATCACACTTTGTCTCTTAGGAGACAAGTCACTAATGAAAAAATGGACATACCTGAGAGAGAGATAGATAGGTAGTTGTAGGCTAGAGTGAGACAAATACAGACCACAAGGTCATGGATCAATACTGTCAACCTCAAAACATATATAAAAAACAAAAAAATCTATTTGCATTTGCAGCAGTTGTTGACCCAACAGCTCTCCACCCACAAAACTCAAAATCCCTAATCAAGGTTCTACACCCAACTTGATGAGATTCAAACCAAATTCAGTTAATCTCTTTAGGCCTTTCTGGCCACAAACAACTACACCTAACTAGATTAAATTTTTAACAGCTACACTTATTGCCTCATGGCTTGGGGATTGAGGTCCAAACTCCACTTAGCATAGCCAATATTTATTCTCTTATCTTTTCCATACCTCAGATATTGTCATTGTCTTCTCTAGGAGGACATCATGGATAGTCCTAACTTGTGCCCAGAACTGCCTCACATCCACAAAAATGGCCCAAATTGAATGCCAAGGATGCTAGAAGGTGAAAAACACTCAATAATGTTCAAAACAATACCCATATTGGCTTAATTATTGTTGTAAATTGCTGTTATAGGGCCCAAAATTGCCCAGATATGAGGTATAGGGGCTGTTCATTTCCTTTCATTGTCCATGGGTGGCATGGATTTCCTAGAATTTGTTTTACAACTAAGAAAAAGACAACATCATACTTTAGACTTGCCCAGAAAACTCATAAACCAACCCATAAACCCTCATGAAAAATTAAGTGAACACCTTATCGGAAACATGGGAAACAAAGTGCATGATTCCTCAATGTCAAAACTAAATATCCATTCAGTTGATGCTATGACTCATTTAGGGCAGAGTGAGACAAATACAATCCACAAGGTCACAGATCAATACTATCAACCTCAAAAAATATATAAAAAAACAAAAAAATCTATTTGCATTTGCAGTAGCTGTCAACCCAAATCTCGACCCAACAGCTCTCCACCCACAAAACTCAAAATCCCAAAGAAAGATAGAAACATCATTACCACAGGGAGAACTGAATGAGCCCAGATAGCTTATCTAAGAGGCCACTTGGGTGGAACAAACACACCCCAGGGGAATCAAAACAAGAATATATCCCTAGCTAATACAAGAGGAGAGGATAAAGAGTCCCATACTTGAAAAGGGAAAAACATGAGTATTCCACAAACACTAAAAAAAACTCTTAAAAGAGTTGTTTCAAGCCTTCCTCAATAATTTCTCCTTCCCAAAGTTCTGAGAAGGAGAGAAGACTAGCAATCATATTAAGTGCTTCCTTGGATAAGTGGTCTGCACTCATATTGTGTTCCCTATAGACATGCCTAAATCAAAGGGATAAGAAAGCATGTTTGATAGACAAGACCCACACATAATACCCACAAGGCTGATGTGTACAATCAAGGTGGGGAAACAACCATTTTACCCACAAGACAAAGGGTAAAATTTTTATGTTCTCTCTCAAGGTATAGTCCATATGTGTTCTGTACAATAATTTTAAGTTTTATCATTGTCGTATAAGGAAGGTCATTTCTTTCAACTTAACACTCCCAGAGGTCCCTGTGTTAAAGTTGAAGCATCCAAGGAAAATCAATAACAGCAGTAGTAATAAATTAACGAACAAGTTAAACTAGAATACATAAAGGAAAAAACAACGTGGTAACATATATAACATAATTTTCATTTCTTTCAACTTAACACTCCCAAAGGTCCCCATGTTAAAGTTGAAGCATCCAAGGACAATCAATAACACCAGTAGTAATAAATTAAAACAAGTTAAACTAGCATACGTAAAGGAGAAAAGAACATGGTAACATATATAGCATAATTTTCATTTCTTTCAACTTAACACTCCCAAAGGTCCCTGTGTTAATGTTGAAGCATCCAAGGACAGTAAATAACAACAATAGTAATACCAGAAACACATAGGTACAGCTGTGACAATGCAAGATAAAGTAAAAACATAATTTTCATTTCTTTCAACTTAACACTCCCAAAGGTCCCTGTGTTAAAGTTGAAGCATCCAAGGTAAATCAATAACAATAGTATTAATAAATTAACGAACAAGTTAAACTAGCATATGTAAAGGAGGAAACAACATGGTAACATATATAACATAATTTTCATTTCTTTCAATTTAACACTCCCAAAGGTCCCTGTGTTAAAGTTGAAGCATCCAATGACAATTAATAACAACAGTACATGCAATATAATTATAAATGTGGAAAAGGAAAAAGGAATTGTTATCACATACACGTTGATTCAACACTTCGGTAAGAATTTTAGTTTTAAAAAATATCTATGCTATGTATAACACTCCGCAAAACAGAAGTGAAGCAACTATGAAACACTTCTAGTGACTGCAATACAACATATCTATCAGATAATACCAATAAAGTAATCACTTTCAAACTAGCATATAAAATAAGGATGGGATATGGAGTTAACCAACAACATTCAACACCCTTGTATAAGAAAGCAAATAGAATTATACTGCCTAAACAAGGGGTAAGAATTTTATTTTTAAAAAATATCTATGCTATGGATAACGCTACGCAAAACAAAAGTGAAGCAACTATGAAACACTTCTAGCGACTGCAATACAACATATCTATCAGATAATACCAATAAAGTGTTCACTTTCAAGCCAGCATATAAAATAAGAATGAGATATGGAGTTACCCAACATCGTTCAACACCCTTGTATAAGAAAACCAATAGAATTATACTACCTAGACAAGGGGTGCTACTATAAAAAGAGGCCATTACTAGTCAATACTCTCAACAACATGAAATTCAAGAACATCAATATTTGGGACAAGAACATAAAAAATCATCTATTTTGATGCCTTTTCCAAATACTTCTTTGGCCACCAAATGAAACTCCTTTCCTTCTCCTTCAAACGAAGACATCCATCTATTTAATCTTCATACGAAAGTGGGATGTTACTTGTGACATTGATGACATTGACATTTTCATTTTCAAGACCAAGTGCCACTCCATGGATCACAGAAAGTGAATGAATTCATCCAATGTCGGAAATAGCACCATCATATGGATCCAATATTTTAATAGTTTCACCTTCCTAGAGTACTTCATGCCCCGCGGGAATTGTTGAGCGCTGTAAAAAAAAAATTTAGTATACCAATTTAACCATATTCTAAGATATAGGGATTCATGTCTTCTAGTATACCAATTGATTTAGTACATACCTTTGCATGTTCATGGCCATCTTTTGGGTCTTTCAATATTGTTGCACCACCCAAAATTACGGTTTTTTCCTATGATTGATGAGCATTTACATTAAAAAAAAAGAGGCTCCGTGAGTGAAGTGAAATGGACAAATAACATCCATAAATTAAACTATCAAGTCAATAAATGGTTGGAAGGGAATGATAATTAGCTTACCTCATTTGAATCAATAGTCTTTCCCTTATTTAAATTGAATGCAGCAACAAGAGGTTATACAACAACCCAATTATACAATGATTCATTGCAATGTTATAATCCTCACTAATGTTTTCAATAGTAGACGGGTCTCTTGTTTGGCTTCTCTCAACTTCAACAAATGGAAAGGACCTCTCTTTTTTAGAATTTTCTAAGTCTGCCATATGTTGAGTCATTTCACTCAAATTGGGTTCTCTTTTAGTTCATTCAACTTGCAAATCATTGTCAACACACAATGTATTGGAAATATAGACAAATAAAAAAGGCAGAACACAATGTACACTATTCATCAAAAACACCATATACTTACACATATGTGATGTTTGGCTCTTAACCCTCCTTGAACCAAAAAATATCTATCCTTCACAAGATTTCTTCCTTTATTCCCTCTTGTACTCTTTTCCAGAAATTCTTCAGCACACATACTTTCCTTCAAATCTTCCCACTGTTTGGGAGTCAAGCTGCTCTCCTCATATTTTCCATCCAAGATTAATTTTCTGCATTTATGCCTAAAATTATTAATCAAAACTCTCATTCTATACTTGTAATATTTAACAGAAATCCTACCACCAACCATCTCAAAAACATTTTCCATTTGTTGGATCTTGATCTGTAAAGGTGGATTTGGTAACATCCAAATAAGACCTTATTTTCGTTCCCAACTTTATGGACCACCTTGAAGAATTTGGTCCAGTAGGATCACCATCTATTACCTCGACCACATAAGCCTTATTCCCTTCTGATTTTCTTTCTTTTTCTTCCCTTTGTGTGCTCCTATACAAGCCTTGAATAATTCTACATCTTCTTATGAAAGGTGATGGATATTTAGAACTAGTTTTGGGCATTGAAAAACCACTCATATTTTTGGATATAGCAATTTCATTTCCTAGCACATTCCTTTGAGGAGATGTCATTGGTGTTTTTTCTAAGGAAGAAGGCTTAATTGGTTCCTCATAATTGGAGACAATAGCTGTGAAAGTAGGTATCTGACCAATCCCCTCAACAATTCTATCACTAGTTATATTAGGAATCTCCTCAATAGGTGTGGCACTTGCTAGGTCACTAACTCCCTCAGATAAGCCTTCAAATCATTGCTTTAATTTAAAAAAAAGATCTCACAAGCCTGATTCTCCAGAAGATGCCACTTTTTCATACAAATCTTGGACATTATCATCTGATAAATGAGGAAGTTGATCATTATTATCATTAACTTCATCTTCATGTATTCATCTACCAAGGCATTTGCTTCTATGAGTTGGCAGTGATTTTTATTTGCTTGCATTTTGTTTCTGATGATCATTTTTTGTAGAATCCAACATTCCCCTATAAGGAAAAAAATTACCAATTAGAATCAAAAGCATATATGGCCTACATCATGAAATAGTTTATATAAAAATTTCATCAAATATGCATAGAAGTGAAAATGTACAAGGCGTAACTACTTACTTATTTCCAAAACCAAGCGATAACAAATACTCTTCATTTCTTGTGATGTGGTCTTGACGATCACGCTCGTATTCTATCACATTTTCATCTTTGTTGGGGTCACTTTTATGTTTCAACCCCTTATTCTTCATAGCATATATGTCCAAAATTTCTCTTAAAAAAATCATAAGTGCATGTGCAAACAATGACTATAAAATATCTAAATCCAAATGCTCATGACAACAGCAAACACTAATTGGAACCCATTGGAATCACAGTACTGAAAAGAAGTAGAACATGACAATAATAAACCATGTATATCGTGTATGTAGAGATGAACAAAAACAAAAACGAAAATCTTGCATATCAAATATTAGTAAGGATAAATTCCATACAAAGTTTAGTAAAACCATTAGCACATATGCAAACAACGACTATAAAATATCTAAATTCAAATTCCCATGACAACAGCAAACACTAACTGGAGCCCATTGGAATCACAGTACTGAAAAGAAGTAGAACATGACAATACTAACCCACGTATATCGTGTATGTAGAGATTAACAGAAACAAAAATGAAAAGGTTGCATATCAAATATCATTAAGGATACATTCCATACAAAGTTTAGTAAAACCATTAGTGCATGTGCAAAAAATGACTATAAAATATCTAAATTCAAATGCTCATGACAGCAGCGAACACTAACTGGAGCCCATTGGAATCATAGTACTAAAAAGAAGTAGAACATGGAAATAATAACCCACATATATCGTGTATGCAGAGATGAACAACATCAAAAAAGAAAATATTGCATATCAAATATCATTAAGGATAATTCCATACAAAGTTTAGTAAAACCCTTTGGCTACCTAATCCCAATGGCCAAAACAATAAAATCCATTTACATAGGGAAATTTTATTCCATAAAGTTATGGTGAAAAATCATCATCGTTATCATTTGCATTGTGATCAAGATCACAATCCTGGTCACTCATGTAAGCATTTGCTTCATCTTCTTCACCGTCCTCATACAATAGATTTTCCTGACCATGCATTACATTCTTTATCTCAAGCTCTTCATTGGGAATAAAAGTTTCCTCTTCAAATACTCTATGGACATCTTCAGTTTCTTCTTCCAAAGTTTCTTGTAAACTATTACACTGCCCATCATTGATCGTATCAACACATTGCATAAATTTCCTTTTCGAACTAGCCTCCATTTGAATGACATATGACCATCCTGGGCTTGCTATATCATCAATTAAAAATGCTTGGTTAATTTTAAGAGGGGAAACATACGGCTCATCGGTCTTTGATAATATTTGACATGTATTTGCATGTAAAAATCCATACTCATCATGTTGTATTGTAGATGGTTTGATCCATTTACAATTTAATAATATAGTACTAGTTTCACCATAATCAACTTTAATAATTTCTTGTATGAATCCAATATAGAAATTATTTTCAGTGTCGTGATGAAATTTAGCACTAACAACACAATCATACTTTACCTTTCTTGTTTCCTTTTCTTTCACTCTTAAATGACTACCACAGGCCCACATCCCACTGAAACGATAAGCATATACATGTGGAGATCGTGAAAGATCAATTTCCTCAATCATTAGATATTGACCTTGTTGTTGTGCATAATTTATTTCATCATCAATCCAATCATCAAATTTTGGAAAATTCGGACCACCTCCAATATTAGATTCCCAAAGTCTACACTTTTGAGATGGCTACGTCTCTATTTGAATCTCTTCTTTCTATTTTTTGCATAGAATATGAACAAACATGATAGTAAGAATGATAATAGCTTTGCTATTAGATGAAATTAAGTAGATAAATTATCATGTAAAATAAATTTTACCTGCGCCACTTATCAAATGTGGATGTGTTTTGAAGAACATAGGCATGTATTGAAGTTCTTTCTTCATTTGATAGCTTGAAGCTATGTCCATTTCCTTCTAATACTTCACCTGAAACTCTCTCATCTTCATCATCATCCCATACACGTCAATTAAACATGCTAAAATCCTTCATATATTATGTGTAAAAACCTATGGCCTCTTGCATTAAATATCCCTCACACATGCTACCTTGTGGTTTTTCCTTATTACAAACAAAAATTTTCAGAAGCTTCATATATCATTCTATAGGATACATCCATCTCGTTCTTATTGTGCCACAATGCTCTAGTTCATTTTCTAGATGTATAAGAAGATGCATAGAAATATTGAATATTGTTGGTAGAAATTCTCGTTCCAATAAGCAAAGGACTTCAACAACCTCTTCCCTCAAATTATCAAAGTTTGAAGGATCTAGCACATGCAAACTCATTCTCTTCAATATTAGGCCCAGCCTTATAATTGCCAATCTTGGCCCCTTTTCTAAACTTGATATGACCACAATAGGTAAAATATCCTCGATTATGACATGATATTCATGGGTCTTGAGGCCTCTTAATCTATTATTGTCAATTTGGCTTCTAATATTACTACTTACTTATCTAGTAGGAAAGCGAGTATGAGACATCAACTTTAAGAACTATGCACGTTGTTCCTTTGTCCACACATAAGGTGCAATATGATTTCTATATTTTCCATCACCGCATTTTTCAACCCAAATATTTCAATGAATCTTTAGTTGTTCAAGGTCTAGGCATGATGACACTGTATCATATGCACCAAAAAGAGTTTCTATAATAGAAAAAGCTATGTTTTTCTCAGTATGCGTAAAGTCAACAATATGCCTAATGGATATATGCTTAAAGTATGGAAACTTATAGAATATGCACATTATTTTTACACCACTATCATTAAGTGGATCATTTTTACTACCACAAATTCCACCATCCTTAATAAACTGCATTCTTTTTTCTCCATTCTCAATAATGTAATCACTTTTTATTTCCAATGGTGCTTCACAATTCTCTTCTTGACCATTGAAACGTGACTTTTGTCGATGATATGGATGCTCCATTTTAAGGTAGGCACGATGTCCACAATAAATGCACTTACGCAAACTACTTGAGTGTCTCACAAAATCCTTAAACATGCAAGCCGGGCATCCATGGTATCCATGAACATTTAGACTAGTCAATGTGCCATATGCAGGAAGCTCATGTATCATAAACAATAAATAAACTCTTAAAGTGAACTGGATAGAATGGCCATCCCATAAAATTTGAATTGCTTCAATTCCTTTCCACAATTCTGCTAACTCATCAAATAATGGCTCTAAATACACATCAATTGTATCTAAAGTCACACTTTTCTTTCCTGGTATAATTAATGACAACACCAAGAAGAACGGTTTGGTTGCTAACCATGGACGCAAGTTATAATTTATTAAAAACACTAGCCAAGTTGTCCATTTAGTACTTTGATCTGAGAATGGGCTCGCACCATCTAGAGCTAAACCAAGCCTCATATTATGAGGATCTTGGGAAAAATCGGGCCATCTATTGTTAAATTACATCCACACCTTAGAATCTGCCACAAATCGTTGTTTTCAATCAATGCTCTTATTTTGGGCATGCCATTGCATCAACTCAGCAATGTCTTGACATCTATACATTCGAAGCAACCATGGGATTAGTGGAAAGTGTCGAAGAACCTTTCTAGGAGCTGAATTTGATTTAAACCTTGGTTTATACCTCCCTTCTTTACATTTAGGACATTCTATCTCACTTGCAAGATTTTTGTGAAATAATACGCAACCATTCACACATGTGTGGATGTTTTCATACCCTAATCCTAGCTTACTTATTTGTGTTTTACATTCTCTCTGTTTTGTTGGCAATGTGGATTTAGGTGGTAACAACTCATGTAAAAATGCCAATAACTCATCAACACTCTCATTTTTCCAACCATGCACTATTCGCAAGTTAACGAGTACAAGAATTGTTGTTAAATGACTAAACTTGCAAGTATCATACACAGGTTTTGAAGCATCCTCTACCAAATTCTGCCAATCATCCTTAAATTCCTCATTCAACATTCTATCAACTTCAATCCCTTCATCTAAGGTTCCGAAGTCTCCATCTGTGTTTTTGGGCTCTTCGTTTATGTTTGGCACCTCTACATCTCTCATGCTATGCAATTGTAAACTATCTCGATAATAATTTTGAGGGAAAGGGCTAATCCCGATATGACCAAATTTTAGCATATGTTCATAAATCACTTGTCTTTTTTTCATCTTCCCACCACAACAATCATTACATGGACATGCATATTTAAGCAATCTCTTTGCATCATCTATTCTCTCGTCGCATGCATGGTATTCAGTAGTTGTCAAAATTGGATGTTCACTCATCTTCAATTTCCTGTATTCAATTATAAAACCGATATGTTAACTCTAACTTTCCACTATTTTCATCTATCTTTTCTTTAATTGATATGCATCAAAACCAATACATAGAAAAAAAACACACTAGGATCAACATTAATCATAAATCATTTTCAAATTATGATGCAGCAATAGGACAGGAGCAGCCTTGAAGAAGACATTTAAGCAAGACAGTGGCAAATTTGTGAGTAGACTGAGGTTTGAGTTTGGAGCTGACATTGGAATATGTATGGGGAAGTCTTGAAGTATGTTATAGTGAGCTAGAAAATTTCCTCAAATTTAGTAGTTATAGTGACTAGAATCTTCCATATAAAATTTCCTCAAATTTTGTTGCATGGGGCATGTTGTCATGGGATTTTGTACAGACCATCCCCAAGGAACAACAATACATGGCAATTTATTCCTTCAAGTTACCAATCCAATCCATACATGCCATGATATTATGCAAGAAAAAGAGAACCTTGAAAAATATGCAGTGGTTTAAGTAGCACCAATTCCAGTAGCAGCATATATACTAGTAGAGTAATAAGCAAAGGTAGCAGCAATAAGCCACTTTATTTTTATCAGATTAATGAAGCTACTCATACTATTCCAGAAAATGCCATTGATAGTATTTATTCCAAGGAAACAATGCTACTTAATCCTTGAAATAATGAAACTATAGAAGAGTTAAACAAAGAAGAATTTGAACCAAATAGTTACAAGGTTACATGTAGACATTAAACCTCCAGAGGCGGACATCACTATATATTACTTCATTCTTTTGATGGATAACTGGGTTTCCAGAGAAAAAGAAGGATCCCCGTGATATGAATGCATCACAAGAGTCAGCAGTCAAAATTGAGAAGAACATGACTGTGGCTGGTAAAACAAATAAACCTAGTTAGCAACACTAGTAGGAACACTAGTAAAAACAATTGTAATATCTGTAAGTAGTTTTCTATCATAAAAAGTGATAGATGCAAAGGCAGCTGTAGGTGTAAGATACAAAGTATATATTTGGGTGTAAAGATTGCTAGTTAGTGGACCAAGCTTCTCTACTAGACTATTATCTCTAGCATAAGCAGTCTAGGGGATACCAATAATAGAGTTGGCAGTCCCTTTGTAACGAATATGAAATAAATTATTAAATATATTAGTTAATTATATTATGGAAGGGTGTAACTCTTCAGTTTACATGCTCAAAGCCTATAAAGGCAAGCTTCCCTTGTAATTATTAAATCATCCAATATATTATTATCATTCATATTTCATTATAAAATGATAGTCGGATTCGATTAACGAAAAACCGGATTCGGTTGCTCCATTTGGTATCAGAGCATATTCGCTCCTGCACTCTAATCTTGGAATCGGCTCATCAACTCCTACTTGAGCTCAGACTTGGCTCATAAATCACTGAATTCTTCTACTGCTACATTTCACCACCTATCACTTCATCCCAAGTGCTGTAAAAACAAAAACAAAAACAAGAAAACAAAAAAAACTAGAAAACCAAAAAAAAGAAGGTTCTCCTCTGCGCACTCTTCTCACGCTGCTCCATCTTCCAACCCATATTATTCCCCACTTCCATCGTCACTCATCTCTCTACTTTTCCCACATTCCCCACTGCTCCAATATTCCATCCACCGGCCACCACCCATGCTTCCTCTCACTCCCTCCTCTCATGCAACACTCCTATGCTTTCTACCTGCCGCATTGTACTCCCGCGTTGTCCCTTATTATCCTCATCCATTTGAGCTCCACTCTCCCTTTTCACGCTTCCATTTTGTCTGTTTTTCCTCCTGCTCACTCCTACCGCATATTCTCCCCACGCGCAACTGCTCCATGTTGCTTCCCACTTCCACCTGTGTCCTCCAACTGCCATCGTCTCCATTTCTTGCGTGCTCCACCACCAATCTGCTCCTCCCCACCGCCCAGCTTCCTCTACTTCGTTGCGTCATCCTGCCCTCTATGCGTCCTCCTCTCCATGGGTTTCTTCCCACCTCCCCGCGTCATTTCTCCTCTCCTTCCACCGCGGTCATTTCCACTTCCACAACCCTCAAAAACAAAAAAATTAAATATTATAATATAATATTTATTTCAAAATATTATAATATAAAATATTTCTAATATTCAATTTTGTTTTATTATATTTAAAATAAAATAATAAAATAAAACTTGTATTGTTTAATAATTAATATAATAATTAATTATTATTCCTTTAAACATTAGGATCCTTACTAATATATATATAATAATAATAATTAGTTCATATATTATTATCCAAAATAGTGTGGAAATACACACCTCTGCATACAAGGTCCAAGACCATGGAGGAATTGAAAGAGAAGATTGAAAAAATGGAGAAGGGCATTAAGTCCCTTGTCGCTAACCAAGAAGGCTTGAAGGAAAAGATGCAAAATAACAATACATTACTCAAAAATGAGCTTGTTTTGGTACTAGAAAGAAGGCTCGACGACAAACTTGACATCTTGAATGAAAAACAAAAAGACGTGGATGACAAAATGAGTACCATGATGCAAAACATAAACACCATAACACAAAACATGAGCACCATGATGTAGAACCATAATACATTAATCGAGATGTTACAAAGGCTCATACCTAGTCCAGGCTAAGTTAGCGGTCAACACATTCTAGATGCGTCATTTCATGTTGCCACCCAGGAAACACTCACAAAGAATCAAGAAGAATTGCAAAAGGAAATAAAGATTAACAATGCGACACTTAAGCAAGAGATAGAAACACAAGTCTTGCTAGATATGGAGGCATGATTAAACAACAAAATAGATGCTATAAGTAAAATAGTAGAGAATAAAAAGGCCAAAAAGCTCCGCCAACAACAAAGCAATTCATATATGTCACTTTCATCGTCTAATAGTTCCAAGCCACCATCAAACCATAAGTCAAAAGGAAATCAATGTCATCCTTACAAAGTGCACCCACCTAAAGCAAAAATAGCGTTGTCGAAATACAATGGGAGTGAAGACCAATGCGTTGCTTGGCTAAACAAAGCAGAAGAATACTTCGACATTTACAACATTCAATCTGAGGAGAAGGTGAAATATGAATCAATGCATATGGAAGGGTATGCCTATAATTGGTACTTATTGTGGAAGAGAGATAATTTTACCTACACCTGGAACTTGTTCAAAAATGATTTTTTTAATAGGTTTCAAGGAATCAAAGAAGATGAATTTTTCAGTAAACTTACGAGACTACAGCAAATCGGAAATGTTGAGGAATTCACTCATCAATGGGAATCGTTATCGACATGAGTATTTGGGTTGTCTGACAAGAAAAGACTCGAAACATATTTAGGAGGTCTTAAACCATACCTCCAAAAAGAGTTAAAGTTGCATGACATACCTAACGAAGAAGTAGCAAGACATAAAGAAAAATTCGCAGAATGCAAATTGGAAGGAATTAAAACAAGAGGTGATAACCATTATCAGCAAGAAAAAGAGACACAATGTAGGTACTATGCAGATACTTGGTCACCCAGTCATCAATGTCACAAACCTCAATCATATGCCTATGAAATGGAAAATAGATCGAAGCCATCTAACAGTTACGCTGATAATAGAAAAAATAAGAAAAACATATGTCGTCGATGCAGTGATGATTGGACCCCTGGTCATAAATGTAGGAACAATGAGACAATACAATGCAAAATCATCAATGGAAAGGAAGTGCAAGTCTCTGCACAAGAGACCTCGTCTGATTCTAATACCGACACCGAGTGAGAATGAAGAACGACACTAGGAAAATACTTAAGCTTTCAGGGCAAAGCTTCCTTAAAGGGAGTGGCAATGTAATGAATATAAAATAAATTATTAAATAGATTAGTTAATTATCTTATGAAAGGGTGTAACCCTTCAGTTTACACACTCAAAGCCTATAAAGGTGAGCTTCCCTTGTAATTATTAAATCATCCAATATATTATTATCATTCATATTTCATTATAAAATGATAGTTAGATTCGACTGACGGACAATTGGATTCGATTTCTCCACCCTTATATAGTATTTTTAGTTGATCTTTTAGTGTATCAAGGAGTAGTGGGAGATCTAGTAGCGAAATTAAAAAATTGAGTCTAGGTCCAAGAATATCTAGCATAAGTGGCACTAGTAGTTCTACTAAGAGGACCAGGAGTTAAGGAATGAGCTGGGGGCCTGGTGTGGTTCCTCTAGTAAAGCTGTGAAAGAGAGGTAGGGTTTTGTGGTTGTTTCATTCTCTAAGAGGTTTAGTAAGAGATAAAGCAATATATAATGGAAAAAAGGAATTATAAATTGGGAAATTTATACTAAAGTTTAAGCCTAAATGAGTAATATAGGAGTAAAGTATAAGTTCAGTGAAAGTGTAGTTCTAGTTATCCCTGTTTAGTCATACTTAGTGAAGTGTAGTAATGGTTATATAAGTTGAGTATCAGTAGTAGTATATTATAAAAGATAGAATTTGTAAAGTATCATAAGTAAAATACCATCACCAACAACACTACGGTCTTTCTTATTATTATTGTTCCCCTTTGGCTTCACTACTATAAATTGTAGGTCACCTAACAAGCCTTTCAAATCTATCTTAAGATGATTCATGTTAATAGAACTTATTAGAGAGCCAATACTACTAAGCAACACTAGTAAAAATAGTTGCAAGAGCCGTAAGTAGTTTTCTATCATAAAAAGCGATAGAAGCAAAGGAAGTTCTAGGTGTAAGATACAGATTATATATCTAGGTGTAAATATTGCTAGTTAGTGGACTGAGCTTCTCTACCAATCCCTTATCTATAGCATAGGAAGTTTAGGGGAAACCAATAATAGTGTTGGAAATCCCTTATACAGTAGTTTTAGTTGATCCTTCAGTGTATCAAGGAGTAGTGGGAGATCCAGTAGAAAAAGTAAAAAATTGAGTCTAGGTCTTAGAGGTTCAGTAAGAGATAAAGCAATATATAATGGCAAAAAGGAATTATAAATTGGGAAGGTTATACTAAAGTTTAAGCCTAAATGAGTAATAGAGGAGTAAAGTATAAGTTCAATGGAAGTGTAGTTCTAGTTATCCCTATTTAGTAATAGTTAGTGAGGTGTAGTAATGGTTATATAAGTTGAGTATTAGTATTAGTATAGTAAAAGATATAATTTGTAAAGTATCATAAGAAAAATATCATTGTTTCTCAAGAAAAGGGAATTTTAAGAAATGCAAGTTCTTGAGTGGAATAAGTGATACCATCACCAACAACACTACGGTATTTCTCATTATTATTGTTCCCCTTTGGCTTCACTACTATAAATTGTAGGTCACATGTAAATTGAATGTTAATAGAACTTATTTTTCTCACTGAAATACATGAAAGTACAGAAAGAACATTCCCTTATGTTAATGGGTATCTTTGAATCTTGACCTTCACACATGAAACATAAAGATTGAGTGGTGTTTGTGGCTCTCGGGGTGTATATTTCCTTATGTGTGACTATATTAGGTCTAAAGTTTCACTAGTAGCCTCTAATGAGCACTATAAATATCATGTATTTAGTGCTCAGGTCTAACGTTAGGCCCAAAAGGGCCCCCTACCAACCCACCCTATTCCAAGTATTTATCATAATGCTTGCTTTTGTTGATTATGTGGTCTTCCTGGATTCTTCTCCTAAGGATTTGCAAACTATTGGATGCCTTGGCCAACTCTTGTGAACACCATCAATTTGTGGAAAGCCTTAGTGTTCCTTTAGCCTAGCTTTAGGCTCATTCCCATAAACTACACAAAGACAGAGCATCCTCTTCAAAGGGATTATTTCACTTGTACACTGTATGCAGGAACCTAAACTAGAACATTTCATCTTAATACAGCTTTTCTACTATGAAATCAGTTTTAGATATCACTGCATGTTCAGAGACTATAATAGCTCCTTAAATATTTTCATATAGTACGAGGACAAGAGATGTATTGCCTTGCTTCTTCATGAGATACTTCACTTCTAGTAGAAAAATTTCATAGATAGAACTCCCTGCATTGCTAACTCAAAGCTCGTCATTTTTTACTTACAACCTCTAGATAGCTCCAATCACAAGAGGCATTATAAATAAACCTCCAATACTAGTTCTATCAGGCAGTGTAGGCTTCGAGTCACATAACCAATGGATAGAAAGAAACTCAAAACACCCTTGAGCATAGCCTTGGATATTAGAATAGTTGACAATAGACATTGTTTTTGGTATTGGGCTTCTTCCTTAAAGTCCCTTGAACCCTCACTCATTTTGATCTTTCGGGCTCTCTAGGATTCAACAATAAGAGTTTTTGCATTCTCCTTGTACTCTTCTATTTCTTTTTCAGCTCTTATGGAGTTTCCTTAGCACTCTCAATGATTACTACTTGTAATTTTTATAGTACTATTTGCCATTTTTTGCCACTAATGGGCTTTCACATCTAAATTAAAGTAACCATGTGGTGACCTCTCACATGTTGACCAATGAATATTAATAAATGTCCATGATACAGAAGTATAACACTAAACCTACTTGAAGTATAAAAGCCAATAATGGTACCTCACCATTATTCTGAGATTTTTCCTTTTTAGTAATCATACATCAAACATAACTAAGTTATGTCCTTGTACAAGTATCTATTAATTGTGAACTCCCATTAGTTCAAAGTTTCAAACTTTCAGAAACTAAATATATAGTTTCTAATGGGCATGTGCAAGTTTAGAAAACTAGTAAAATAGAATTTAGATATCATGTAAAAAAGCAAATAGCATCTGCAGGGACCATCATTACCCACTTTGGATAAACAAAAAACATTGCTTCCCATGAAATATCAAGCACATTTTCTCCATGATGGAAATGCCAAAAACACTTTGAAGGGTATTATAAACATACCAATATCTTAATCTAATACACAATCCAAACCTTCACCCACTACGAAATTCCCAATCATAAATAACTCAATCTCTTACCTTGACGTGCTTATTGCAAATTCTACACTAACAGTGGAAATTATAAAGTAATTAAAAACAAAGAATCAAAATATAGCTTATTGGCCAACTCTTGTGAACACCATCAGTTTGTGGACAGCCTTAGTGTTCCTTTATCCTAACTTCAGGCTCATTCCCATCAACTACACAAAGACAGAGTATCCTCTTCAAAGGGATTATTGCACTTGTACACTATATGCAGGAACCTAAACTAGAACATTTCATCTTTAGACATCTTGTCTACTATGAAATCAGTTTTAGATATCACTGCTTGTTCAGAGACTGTAATACCTCCTTAAATATTTTCATATAGTAGGAGGACAAGAGATGTATCGCCTTGCTTATTCAGGAGATAATTCACTTCTAGCAAAAAAAATTCATAGATATAACTCCCTGCATTGCTAACTCAAAGCTTGTCATTTCTTACTTACAACCTCTAGATAGCTTCAATCACAAGAGGCATTATAAATAATCCTCTAATACTAGTTCTATCAGGCAGTGTAGGATTCAAGTCACATAACCAATGGATAGAAAGAACCTCAAAACAACCTTGAGCATAGCCTTGGATATTATAATAGTTGACAATAGACAGCGTTGTTGGTATTGGGATTCTTCCTTGAAGTCCCTTGAACCCTCACTCATTTTTATCTTTCGGGTTGTCTAGGATTCAACAATAAGAGTTTTTGCATTCTCCTTCCAGTCTTCTATTTCTTTTTCAGCTCTTATGGAGTGCCTTACCACTCTCAATGATTACTAATTGTAATTTTTACAGTACTATTTGCCATTTTTGGCCACTAATGGACTTTCACATCTAAATTAAAGTAACCATGTGGGGACCTCTCATATGTTGACCAATGAATATTAATAAATGTCCATGATACAGAAGTATAACCCTAAACCTACTTGAAGTATAAAATCCAGTAATGGTACCTCACCATTATAATTGTGAGATGTTTCCGTTTTAGTAATCATACATCAAACATACCTAAGTTCTGTCCTTGTACAAGTATCTATTAATTGTGAACTCCCATTAGTTCAAAGTTTCAAACATTCAAAAACTAAATATATAGTTTCTAATGAGCATGTGCAAGTTCAGAAAACTAGTAAAGAACAATTTAGATATCATGTAAAAAAGCAAATAGCATCTACAAGGACCATCACTACCCACTTTGGATTAACAAAAAACATTGCTTTCCATGAAATCTCAAAGCACATTTTCTCCATGATGGAAATTCCCAAAACACTTTGAAGAGTATTATAAACATACCAATATCTTAATCTAATACACAATCCATACCTTCACCCACTATGAAATTCCCAATCATAAATAACTCAATCTCTTACCTTGACGTGCTTATTAAAAATTCTACACTAATAGTCGAAATTATAAAGTAATTAAAAACAAAGAATCAAAATATAGCTTATTGGCCAACTCTTGTGAACACCATCAGTTTGTGGACAGCCTTAGTGTTACTTTAGACTAGCTTCAGGCTCATTCCCATCGACTACACAAAGACAAAGCATCCTCTTCAAAGGATTATTGCACTTGTACACTGTATGCAGGAAGCTAAACTAGAACATTTCATCTTTAGACATCTTTTCTACTATGAAATAAGTTTTAGATATAACTGCTTCTTCAAAGACTGTAATAGCTCCTTAAATATTTTCATATAGTAGGAGGACAAGAGATGTATTGCCTTGCTTCTTCAAGAGATACTTCACTTCTAGCAGAAAAATTTCAAAGATAGAACTTCCTGCATTGATAACTCAAAGCTCATCATTTCTTAATTACAACCTCTAGATAGCTCCAATAACAAGAGGTATTATAAATAAACCTCTAATACTAGTTCTATCAGGGAGTGTAGGCTTCGAGTCACACAACCAATGGATAGAAAGAACCTCTAAACACCCTTGAGCATAGCCTTGGATATTAGAATAGTTGACAATAGACAGTGTTGTTGGTATTGGGATTCTTCCTTAAAGTCCCTTGAACCCTCACTCATTTTTATCTTTCAGGATCTCTAGGATTCAACAATAAGAGTTTTTTCATTCTCCTTGCATTCTTCTATTTCTTTTTTAGCTCTTATGGAGTTGCCTTAGCACTCTCAATGATTACTACTTGTAATTTTTACAGTACTGTTTGCCATTTTTGGCCACTAATATTCTTTCACATATAAATTAAAGTAACCATGTGGTGACCTCTCATATGTTGACCAATGAATATTAATAATTGTCCATGATACAGAAGTATAACCCTAAACCTACTTGAAGTATAAAAGCCAGTAATGGTACGTGACCATTATTGTGAGATTTTTCCTTTTCGGTAATCATACAACAAACATAACTAAGTTCTATCCTTGTACAAGTATCTATTAATTGTGAACCCATCAGTTCAAAGTTTCAAACTTTCAGAAACTAAATATATAGTTTCTAATGAGCACGTGCAAGTTAAGAAAACTAGTAAAACAGACTTTAGATAAGCCTATTTCTTCAGACAAAGTACCTGCATTACCTTAACGAAAATTTTTAATAGAAATTCCTATTATTTAATTCCAGTGTGTGTGTAACCTCATTTAGATCCATAAAGATCATAAATAAAAAGGAATTTGCAAAATTTTGTAGCCTGGAATACTACAGAAACAGCCACATTCCTCCGAGCCGTAGACTAGGTTTAGCTTCCTGCTTCCCAAGTCACCCCCGAGCCAAATAAGACATGCCAACAGAAGGGAGGCTAAGCATAGCTTCACTTTTTCAGATCTGGTTCACACAGTCTTTCCTAACACCAGGTGCTCATGTAGCAAGAGTTTAAGTGCTCAGCATACTAAGCAGTGTCCCGCCTCACCAATATGCTTCCCTTTTATTAAATTTTTTCCTAGGTCTTTTCTATTAGCAGTTGATTCCTCACAGAATTCATGGAGCTAATAAAATCCCTGATTTCCAGGGGGTGTCCAGTGTCATCAAAGTACTCCTGACACCTATATCAGTTTCCTTGAAGTTATCCCTGACTTGTCCCTTTCTATTGCATACATGTTTCATCATTTAACCTCGATGTTTCCACTTTATTATTTTCAATGTTTTTAACCCTTAGGTTTTATTACATCATTCAACCTAGGACTTCTTGGTAGATCAACCATATTTATTAATTAATTAAAGCAAATAAAAATTCTTAAATTGAAAGTTTGCATTGGGGGGGGATGTTACATCCTCGCCCCCTTATTTCGAACGTTGTCCTCAGTGTTTAGTCTTCTTCCATTAGCTCTGGGAACAAGATAGGATACTTCATTCACATTTCTTCTTCTAGTTCCCACGTCACCTCCTCAGGACTAAAGTGCTTCCATTGCACCTTTACCTAAGCAATGACTACGTTCCGAAGTACTGTTTCTTTCTTGCCCAAAATGCATAAAGGTTCTGCTTGAAGTTCTCCTTATGGTTCCACCTGGACCACATTCCAATCGATAAGGTGAGAAGAATCATATACATACTTATTTAATAATGAAACATGAAAAACATTATGAGTCCTTAAATGAACAGGTAGTGCCAGTTTATATGCTACAGGTATGATTCTTTCTAGGACTTGGAAAGGTCCACAGAATCTCAGGGTTAGTTTTGTGTAGCTCCCTAGCTTGAGGGAACTCTTTTTAGGTTTGAATCGTAGGTATACATGGTTGCCAACAAAAAACTCTTTGTGTTCTCTCTTTAATTCTACGTAGCTCTTTTGATGATCTTGAGTCACCTTCAGTTTTTTCTGCACCTCCTGAACTGTTTGTTCCATCTCTTGTAACAGCTCAGGTACGATTAGTATATGGTCCACAGGGTTATCCCAACTGACTGGGGTATTGCATTTTTTTCCATACAATATTTCAAATGGACTCATTTTATGTGAGGCCTAGTAACCATTGTTATAAGCGAACTCCACAAAATGTAAATAGTCCTCCCACTTAGTGGGTCTTTTCATAACGTACATTCTTAACATGTTTTCAATGATCTGGTTGGTACGCTCTGTTTTCCCATCTGTTTCAGGATGGTAAATGGTGCTGAAATTAATCTTGGTTTCTAAACCCGCAAATAAAGATTTCCATAAATTTGAGGTCAATTTTATGTCCCTGTCTGAGATTACAATTTTAGGCACTCCATGCAAACGAAATATTTCTTTTAAGAGTATCCCTGCAATATCTACTGCTTTATGTGTTGATTTCACTAGAATGAAACGTGCAGACTTGCTTAACTTGTCAACTACCACCATGATGGAATCATGTTGTTTCTATGTTCTAGGAAAACCAGTGATAAAGTCTAGTGATATGATCTCCAATTTCTGCTTAGGAACTGGTAAAGGTTGCAATAACCCAGTTGTATGTCTATGTTTTGTTTTGAATTGCTCCCACTCTAAGCATTTAGACAGATATTCCACTAAATTAGTCTTTAAACATAGCGAAAAGAACTTCTTTCTTAGAGTAGTTATCATTTTCTGGTAACCGGGATGACCTGCAAATGGGGGTTTGTGCATCTCATTCAAAATAAAAATCTTGATTTTCGAATTCTTAGGCATGTACAATCTATCGTTAAACCAAATAAGACCTTTTTGGTCGACTTTGAAAGTTGTCCCATTTAAGTTTACCTCATTATTTTGTATTTCACTAAATAGTTTTGCATAATCCGCATCCTAAGTACTTGCTATTTTTACTTTATCCAAAAAGTTCACTCTTGGGCTGACTCAATATTACCTTATTAATTCCATGAGTTCTCTGACTCAGTGTTTCTGCAACCTTGTTTTCCTTACCCTTTATATGCCTTACCTCAAAATCAAACTCAGTGAGGAAGGCCATCCATCTTGCTTGTCTAGAATTTAGTCTTGACTGCGTAAACAAATTTTTCACATAGGTGTTATCAGTTAGCAGCAAGAAATTATTCCCCAGTAAGTAATGGCACCACATTTTTAAAGCGTGCACCGCAACTGTTAATTCCATGTCATGGACCACATAGTTACACTCATCGATCATAAAGCTCATAAATAAAAAGGAACCTATAAAATTTTGTAGCCCAGAATACTGTGGAAATAGTCATGTTCCTCTTAGTCGTAGACTAGGTTTAGCTTCCTGCTTCCCAAGTCACTACCGAGCTAAACAAGACATACCAATAGAAGGGATGGCTAACCATAGCTTCACTTTTCAGATCTGGTTCACACAGTCTTGCCTAACACGCAACAAGAGTCTAAGTGCTCAGTATACTAAGCAACGTCCTGCCTCACCCATATGCTTTCCTTTTATTAAATTTCTTCCTAGGTCTTTTCTATTAGTAGTCGATTCCTCATGGAATTCATGGAGCTAATAAAATACCTGATTTCTAGGGGGTGTCGAGTGTCATCAAAGCACTCCTGACACCTATATCAGTTTCCCTGAAGTTAGCCCTGACTTGTCCCTTGTTGTTGCATGGATGTTTCCTCATTTAACCTAGTTGTTTCCACTTTATTCCTTTCAATGTTTTTAACCCTTATGTTTATTACATCAGTCCACCTAGGACTTTTTGGGAGATCAAGAAAATTTATTAATTAATTAAAGGAAAAAAAAATTCTTAAATTGAAAGTTTGCATTGGGGGTGGGGGGGGGAGGGGGCATTATTACATGTATAGTCATTTGAAGTGTCTTTCTTGACCATATATCCCTAGATAGTTCATTTAGGATCTAAAGTTCAAGTTTTCTCCCTTGTCCATGTTTAGGGCCCTAAGACCCATACCTAATCCTTAAATCCTTACAAAGTCCACCCATATCCCTATTATAAGGCCAAGGATCACCTTGAGAAGTTATGCCTTACGGTTGGAGGTGTCTACATATCTATTAGCCTTGGATCCCTAAAATCATCATTTAATGCCTAAGTCTTGGTTTCCTCCCTTAACCATGTAAATGACTCTTGGTCCCAAATTTCATAATAGTATTGATATCCACACATATAGGCTAATAATACCCTCACAAATTCATGCATAGTGGTTTGAGGTGCTTTTATTGGCCATATATGTTTAGAATATTCCTATAAGACTTGAGGTAAAAGTTTCCTCGCTCAACCATGTCTACGACCTTGATACCCTGCATACTGCTCAAATGTTTCTAATGGAACTTATACCCATCAAACAATTTGATCTAATTAAATATTACTATTAAAAAAAAGTATCATTCAAAAAATTAAATTTCAATTCAAAATACTTTAATCACCATCTCTATAGCCTTAATACATTAAAATTGATTATCTTTGAGCATCTTTCAATAATAATTTTGTAGAATGCATATAATTTTATTTATTTGAAGTGACAATAATGTAGAAAGTACACAATTGAATCAATTATATATATATATGGTACAAAGATTGATATTAAAAACATTTATACATTTGAATAAAATAACAAATAAATCATTGAAGTGGGTTATTTAGAAATATAATTACTTGTGAACTTGTTTTATGGTTGGTGCAAATCTTCACAATTAAAATTTATTTGTAAGTGTTAATGTGTCAAATGACTTATCACCACCTTATTGTACTTGTCAAAGTATCATACACCACTTTTGTAATTAACATATATGATGTGGCATGTCATTTCCAATAAGATTAACAAATACTATCACAACTTTAACACCATATAATGTAAGTGGTGCTTATATCCCCATATTAACATCATATAATATAAGTGTGCCTAAGTTGTGGTTCTAAAGATGGACTTAAGCTAGTTATTAAAACCTAATAAACATGGACTTAAGCTAGTGATTAAAACCTAATAAAGACACTAACATCCATCAACAAATTTAATAAGCTCAACATAAAAAAATCAATTGAATAATAAAATTTTAATGTGAATAATCTTTTTATTGCTACTTTATAATACCAATAATTAAAAAGGATTATTTTTATTGTTTGTCCATATTAAGAGTTGTAAGTAATTATTTTTAAAATAGTATTAAAAATGAATAGTTAATTTGAATTAAATCATGTGAATTTATTTGTTTAAATAGTGTAAAAATAAGAAATTGAATTTGTTGAGATTGTAATGCAAAAACTCATAAATTATTTTGATCATAGTATTTGAATGAAAAACTTATATTAATTAAATTATTTACAAAATAATTATTGGTGAAATGATTGTGTTTATGGTGAAAATACTCATAAATAAATCCTACATGTACATGTGCATGTGGCAAATAATTATTAGCACCACTTTATAGTTCTTGCCAACATGGAATTTCTCTTCATATACATGAGTAAGAAAAAAATTCCAATAAACATTAACACCATTTTAACACCACAAAAGATATGTGGTGTTAATACCACCACCTTAACACCACAAAATGTAAGTGGTGCTAATACCACCACCTTAACACCATAAAATTGTAAGTGGTGCTAATACCACCACTTTAACACCATAAACTATAAGTGGTGCTAACTTATGGTGCTAAAAGTTGGATTTTCTTGTTGTGGTGCCCACAGGCTAGTTGGCCGTGATAAGAACATTTCTAGTCTCGCAGGCAGAGATGACCACTACATCTGTCTTGTATGGCTTGGTGTAGCAAGCATCCACAACTACAACTGCAAATTCATGGCCTTCTATCTTGAAAAAGTGCCTCGAATTGAGGGCAGCATTCACAATCCGCAGAAGGTAGGTTCCTCCTTGTTTCACAGCTAATCAAAATGTGTCTACATTAACAAGAAGGTTTTGATCAGTTTCTACATCATTTTTCAACATGTAGCCTAAAAATTTATATAAGGTAACTGAAGGTAGTATGAAAGTAGAAACATAATACCTACCTGAGTCAGAGCAGGGTATCAGATCTCCTGACTGTCCATTTATGGTAAAGGAATTCGATAAATTGGGCACACCGCCTGATAGAACTGCTTCATCTATGACGACGATGGGGTTACTCTTCCACCATACTCCTGTTCAATAACAAACATATAATCGTTTTGAATCAGTTTTATAACCATTAAAAGTACACATTAGGCATACATAGAAACATTTGAGTTTGAATATCATATAAGCACAGCACAACTAGATCATTAGTACCTATTATGATAGGAAGCTAGATCATATAAGCACATCTAGATCATCAGTACCTACTATGATAGGAACTTCGGAAGTGGGTTTAGGAAATGGATATGATTTTCCTCTCTTAGGATAGATTACGAAATCTCCATGAACCGAAACTCGGATCCATGAGTAATGAGCATGCCACCACACGGTTCCTTCTTGTCCACTAATGGTGAACCTCTGTGTAAAACGTCCACCTGGTGCAATAGGGCACTGTGTAACATATGCAGGTCCATCGGCCCATCCTGTACGTAACTGCTCTACTCCATGCCTGACATATGACATACATATCATCAAACTACCTATCTATAAGAACCGCCTGAGCTGTACTAATGTTGTGAAATAGGATTATCAAGGTTATTGCAGAGACATACCAGTGAATAGTGGCATTGTACCCGGCTTTGTTATAAATTTTTAACAATAACAGTGTCCCCATCATGTACACGAATCGTTGGACCTGGTAGCTGTCCATTGACGGTGATCACTGTATTCTGCTCACACAGCCTGGTAAATGTCTTCTTCTCAAGCTGCGCAGGCATTGAAAACATCAAATTAACGTTATGGATATGAGGTACTTCAGTATATATGTAGTGGACTTTGTTTTTCTAAGGTTATGGGTATGCAAAAATAAAACTTGAAATAAGAAAACTTACAACGAAGTTATAAGTAGAACTACTCGATAGATTTCTGTGATATATTGCTGAAGTAGGTTTCTAACTACTACCGTACTTCACTTTCTCAGCTTTGCACATTGAATGCAATACTGGTGTGTGTTTCTGGTAACAAGAGTACGGAGTATATATAGGACTAGAAAGTGTGAGACCACATTGTTTCAAGTTGAAATGACAACGGAGTCGATGTTGTGGAATCTGGATAGGGCCCTCCACCATGTGAATTTTCAATCCAACCACATACTGGATAGGGCAGAAAAGCTGGATCTCGGCTGGTGTAAACAATAAATCATAAATTAATATGTTTTGCCCACATGAGCTCACATCTCCATATTCAGAGCTCAACTTCAATCACGTTTATCAGCGCATTATGTCACGCTGCTTTTGGTACAAATTAGTTTTTCTAAGGTTATGGGTATGCAAAAATAAAAACTTGAAATAAGAAAACTTACAACGAAGTTATAATTGTGGGTTGCTGCGTTTGTGATGGCAGCCAAA
>LPNX010645960.1:0-71275 GCA_001517045.1 Pseudotsuga menziesii
TTAATAATCTAAGGAGAGGATGCATTGGTGTGAGTCTTTTGTTTTAGATCTGCCCCATGTAAACTATGGAAAAAATCTTTGTCTGCATTGATTGATAATTTCTAATAATGGAGATCCTAAATTGTCAAAGGCTTCAATATAACAAAACTAGTCTTGGCTACAACAAGAAGGATGAAACTATGAAAGATGAATCAACCTCTTCACGACAGTTGGGTAAAATAAATACTAAGAGTTATACTGATATACTCAAGAAACCTATCAATGATGAATACAACAAGAAAGTAGAACATGATGTTCCATAGAAATAAGATCCTCCTCACAAAGACAATATCAAATAAATCTCTCCACCTAGATGGAATCATACAATCAAGTACCAGAAACCTTTTTTTGGCTATTGTTACTCTTGCAATGGTTTTGGTCATAAAATTGTACATTGTAGAATAAGAAGTTACATGAGGAAAAACCACAAATATACTTATGGATTATCAAGAGGAATTCACAACTCATTTTGTCATTTATTGAATGATAATATTACATGTTATAATTGAAACAATTGTGGACATATAGAAAGGTTCTGTAGAAGTGGTTTCAGGAAAAATAGGTATGAATAAATCGCAATAGTCATGGAGAAAATTCATTAAGCAAGGGAACATAAGGAATAAAAATGCATGTTTATACATGTTGTGTTGCATACAGGAAATAAAAAGGATGAGTGGTGTTAGTCCTTGAGGTATACTAGGATGAAATTAGTACATGCTAGGGCATGATGAGGATAAAACATTTAAATATTTTAGAGCTAAATATGTATCAAATGTGGTATGAATTTAGTGTTTTCTTGAATTTATTTTCTGGTAAACAATCATGAATGATTTTGGATGTATGAATTTATTTCAGAGGAAATTTATGGAGTGTATACATCATTTTCGATCTTAATGAGGGTGAAATTTAGTAAATGGAAACAAACTAGATATAGAAGAGGTTCCTATAGTACAAATCACTTACACTCACCAAAAAAAAATGGACTGAGATTTATAAAAATGAATTCAAAAGTTTATTACTAAATGTAAACATTTATTGATCTTTGTGTATTAAAAGACAACATGATATACACTTGACAACAATATCTGAAGCCTTCAAATACTATTGAATCACATGAACATCTTAAAACTGAGGCAAAGGTCAGGAATGAAACATATGGTCTCAATATCATATTTCAGCCATATATTTCCATCATTAATAAAAATATAGGTGAGTATATTGTAAAAACTTTATTAATCTCTCAAGAAAATATTTACACAAAGAAGAATCAGGTATGGATAATTGGAGAAGGACAAAATTAGAGAGTAAAAAATGTCTCTGTTACATTCCACAACCTTAATCTCAAAAAATATCTTACATACAAAATAATTACATCAACTCAACAATTTTAGAAGCCCTATAAAAAATATTTTCCTTGGTAACTAAGATCAAATTGTCTTTTATGGATTTAGACTTGCAACCTATTTATGTTTTCTCTAGCTGATATGCAACAACCCTATAGGTATGCCACTTTCAATTTAAATTTTATCACATATTAACAACCTTTTTTCTTATTCATTTCTTCTTAGTCGAACCTTTTTTGGTTCATTCAATATAAGATGACTACCCTCTGATTTTTCCACTTGTCTTCCCAATTGACTACCTAGCAAGATGCACCCATGACTACACCCTTGGTTGTCCCATTGTTCTGGTAGTTTTATTACCAAAAACTTTATGCATCATATGAATATTTTCTTTCCCTTATAGTGACATGAAATCTTGATGACTTGGATTACCTACTGACTTCCATTGTCCTTGGATTGAACTTTGTCCTGATGATGGTCCTTGGGGTGGAAAAATGAATTTATGATATTTTGAGATAGATTTCCACTCCTTACCTATAGTATAATTATGATCCTTCAAAACCTCTATTTTTACCTCTGTATTTGTGGAATTTTCATATGATATAGGCCTTGAATTTCTCAATAAATTCTTTAGTAGAATCCAAATCTCAAATTCATCTTTTTTCCTATCAATTACTTGAATACCACTTATATATCCTTCTAGTACATTAAACTGTACTACCTCATATCTATTTTTCATTATTTTGTCCTTATAGTCTTCCTTACATCTCTTCATTACCATCCCATTGATGTGGTAGTCCCAATTTATGAAATCATAAAAAAGGCCTTTGAATGCATCTATTCCATCAGCAAGAGCCATTATTTAACCTTAGTTCTTTTCAACAATGTCTCCTTCGTGATCATTTTTACTTGTTATCTTGATTAGATGAGTTATGTTGGCAATTTGCATCTCTTGCAACTGTCTTTCTGTCCTAATAGTTAAGTAGTCAATTATTTGATTTTCATGCTTTGGCATTTCTCTAGCTCTTTATCCACTCTCTTTACTTCCTCTTGAGATGCTTTAGCCATCTCTAGCTCATCCTAGATCACCTCACAATGATCCCATTAGTTCAAAAATTATTGGGCTATTTTATCCCAAAAAACATTGTTGGTTATCCTTAACAACTCCTCTCCTTGGGCATCTAGCTACAACTTGGTGATATCAAATTATATCCCTTCTCATTCATTTTCCAAATCATCAATATGGTCATCCTTATTGCTTACATCATTATCCAATTCTACAATTATGTTAGATTTCTAAGTCAACTCACTTTCTAGATCTTTAATTCGGGTATCTCTCTTATATGTCTATTTATATGGGATATCTTCTTCCATTGAATGTAATACTAGACCTACTACAGATTTCTTTTCAAATTCCTTTTGAACCTGCTCTACCCCCTCGATGTGTTGATTTATCTCTTCTTTACTAGGATATGATGTTGGAGGAATAGTGTCAGTGTCCAAATATGTCATATTTAGTTTCAAAGCAGATATATGTATCTCTAAATGATTCACTTTATTTTCATATTCCTCTTCCATGCTTTTTTACTTTGACGTGATCTCATATATCTACTCTTTTTTTTCCTGCATCATCATTAGTTGAGGATTTTGAACTAGCTATGTTCCAGGTATTTTTAACTGCTTTCTGAGATGTGCAATATCATTATCCTTTTTCATGAGTAAATATTTAACATGAGATACGTCTGTTGGATCTGCCTCCAAGGCTACAATTTTATTTTCAATCTCTTCAATGGTGACATGTTTTTCCTTGACACTCACTCTTTTTTCCTTCAATAAATACTCAATTTTATTGAAGATTAATCTCAAACTCTTCTTAGTAGCAACAAAATGGACCACATCCTTGCACATCATGTCATTGGATTGTCTATAAAGTTCACTTTGTCTAGATTCCCAAACAGTTTCAAATCTACTTCATACTCATGCCTTCAAATTATTCAATGGTGTGTAATAGGAACTTTAGGCTCTAGAATTGAAATTATTAAGGTGTCATTCTTGTGATCTACCACTATCGAAAGTCTCTTCTCTACTAGTCATACCTACTTTTTGATATGTTTGACAAATTCTATACCTTTTTCTCTTATATTCATGTATTCTATTTGAAGATTTGACTTTATAGGTACTAGGCCTATAGAAAGTGAGGCTTGCAAGGTTGAGGCTCCAAATACTCAATATATGGATAATGAGTGAAGGTGATTGGTGACACATATTTCTTGACACTTTTATCCTTGGAATTTCATCAACTTGTATCATTATCTGTCAATGTGTGTTCTTCCTTCTCCCCTTCTCATGTTGAGGCATTCTTACTTTGGAGGTCCCTACTCAGCCCCTTCAATATCCATGTCATTTTGTAGCTCTTCAACTCCTCTAATTTTTCCTATATATGAACCTATGGTATTATGTTCTTGTGCACTACTCTGAACTGCTACGACCTGCTCCCAAATTTCTAGATTTTCAATTCTCTCCCAGCTAAGCTTTGGAAAAAATTGTAGGGAAAACATTGAAACTCTTAACTTGGAAATGATATTATGAGTATCATAGGATCCCTTCTCTTCCTTATCCAAATTTAGTTTCTTTTCTTTAGCAACTCTTTAATATATTGCATGGAATTTAATCTCTTTACTTATAAGAGTCCCATATTCTTGTGTAATAAGAAAGTTCTTTGGTGTTTCAAATGCAGGAAATTCATTTGGTCATATATGAACCTTTTCCTTATGTACTCCATGAGAAAAACCCTTGGTGTGAGGAAATATGGAAGCTTGAAGAGATCCTTCTCAAATCCATATACTCTTAAAACACTATAATTTTCAAATAAAAAACAATCTCATATTTTCATGTTAGGACTCAATTGTAGGATTTATTTGTTTTCTGGGAACATCCTTAGAGTTGACGAGTCATGCATCAAATAACTGCTACCACCTGCTCCCAAATTTCTAGATTTTCAATTCTCTCCCAACTAAGCTTTGGAAAAAATTGTAGGGAAAACATTGAAACTCTTAACTTGGAAATGATATGATGAGTATCATAGGATCCCTTCTCTTCCTTATCCAAATTTAGTTTCTTTTCTTTAGGAACTCTTTGATATATTGCATGGAATTTAATCTCTTTACTTATAAGGGTCCCATCTTCTTGTGTAATAAGAAATTTCTTTGGTGTTTCAAATGCAGGAAATTCATTTGGTCATATATGAACCTTTTCCTTGTGTACTCCATGGAAAAAATCCTTGGTGTGAGGAAATATGGAATCTTGAAGAGATCCTTCTCAAATCCACATACTCTTAAAACACTATAATTTTCAAATAAAAAACAATCTCATATTTTCATGTCAGGACTCAATTGTAGGATTTATTTGTTTTCTGGGAACATCCTCAGAGTTGACGAGTCATGCATCAAATTGTAAGTTATAGTCATAACATTATTTGAAAAATCTGTGCAGTTGGGGTTTCTAGGATTTCTCAAAATTAGGTCACTCCATTCATATATATGTATCTAGTTTCTTCTCTCATCCCTGAACTTGAAATTCAAGCCTTTATAGTGCTCAAAACTCTAGTATAGGAACATATAAAACAAGTAGGAAGGGTATTTGAATTAATCAATTGTAGGGAGCTCTTACAATTGGGAATGAAATGCTTAGGCTAAGTAACTACAGAGATCAAATTTTGGAGGAATAACCCTTAGGCGGGGGTTAAGCTTTGTAGGAACCCCAGTATGGTATCATCCATTGTGTTATCACTATCATAGCCTAAGATTGTGCATATTAAGGGAATGGGTTTCTTGGACATTTCAAAAAATACCATTATGTCAAAAGGGGAAGGATAAGTGGGGATTGCAATCAGCATCTCTAGGTGTTGAGATAAGTAGTAATTTATTTCAAGTATTTTTAAGGACTATTAATAAGTGTCCAGGCTATGCTTATTCGCGGCTTGTAACGATAGAAGAACTAGAAAGCACAACATTTTCAAAATAGCATCGATGTTTATCATGCACAGAGTTCTAGAGTAATACGAGGAAAAAATTATGTGTTTACTAGGATAATATTAGATGTAGCACCAAGTTATAAACTTGGGGAAATATACTATATGTGGGAACATTTATCTAGCTAAGTTGGTCTCCCATAGGTGGCATGGGTCTTGGAAAGTAATGGATTCAGATTTAGCCTTTTTGATGGTGCTATTTAGGTCATAGGAGGTGACTATCGTATCAAAAAAATCGGTGTCATGGTCATATATATATATATTAATCAACTGAAAATATAGGATTGAGGATTGAGGAGATTAACCTTGGGCACAAAGTCCATTTTGATGAATTGGATGACTGGTAAGTTTGAAATGGAGTTTACAGGGAAGTTATTTTCACTATTTTATCTAAAGGTAAATGAAAGAGAGGTTTCAGTATAGTATTTTACCTAGAGGGAAAAATCTTGTCGGTGCTAGTATTTGGTATACAATTGTTGATTAAACCACTATGGTGGATGTAGGTTGCTCAAGATTCTCTTCCGAACAGTGAAAAAATAATATTGAAATTTGAAATCCCCCTATTTAACATTTAAACCTATTTGAATTTGAACATTTGGAAATTTTTCATTTTGCATGCTTGTATGACATCATATGGTGTTAGTGTACCCCACCTGATACATGCCAGCTCGTTCCTAGTTGACATGGATGACATTGTGCTTCTATTTTGCATGTCTGGAGGTATTGTCATTTTTATTTTTTGGTAGAAACCACCCTGGTTTCATATGGGTGGTAACATCTCATGAGTGCAATGGTATTGGAAGGGGCTCTATAGAGATGTTATCAATCAAAACACTCCATGTGTACCAAACAGTTTTGGGCCAATGGCTCCTTGAGGAATTTTTAGCCGGTGTGCAACTTCATGATGCACTATCATTGTCATCCATCAATCTATGAGGCCCACTTTATATTATCTCATTCACTCTTATTAATACTCTTGCACTTTGTTTGAGTGCTTTTTCCATCATTTGTTGATATTATGGGCACTCTCCATATTTGCTCGATCAGATTTATCTCATGATTTCTTTAGTGTCAGTTCACCACCCTTAATCCTATTTTTATCGCTTAGGATCCTAGATACTTAGTACTTTTGTCGATGGTTCCAATTATATGATCCTTGCACCTTTGCTTCTCATGATTCTTTAAGCACCCAAGTGGCTTGATAATTCCTTAGTATTAGCTCCAAAGGGATTTGGATTGATATTTTCAGTGCTTTCACAATGCCTCTGGGTTATGGGCCTCTGGAAGTTTCTTATTCATAACAAGTGGTACATCAACAATGGGTTCTCAAGTCACATGACAGGGGATAAAAAAACATGTTATAACCTTGAAGAAGGATGAAGGTAATGTTATCTTTGAGAGTAAGAAAATAATAATAATAATTGGAAAGGGGACACCTAATATTGGTAATGGAAGAGCTAAGGTATAAAATGTTATGTGTATTGAAGACTTGAAACACAATCTTCTCATTTTCATCCTGATGTGTAATCAAGTACATACACTTACTTTTGATTCCAAACAATGTGAAGAAAGGAAAAGTTAGGAAAATTAGCTTCCAAAGCAATTAGAACACCAAACACTGTGTATATTCTTGAAGAGATCAATGGAGAAAAGTGTTTCATGAGGAAAATAGATGAAATTTGGATGTGCCATAAAATAATGGGCCATATGAACTTGGACAACTTGGTAAAAATCAACACTAAACAAGCAGTTAAGGATATGCCAAAGATCAGAAAACCCTCAAAAACTATGTGTAAGCAATGTCATCATGGAAAGAAAACAAAGGTAAGATTCAAGTCAAAGCAATACACAACATCTAAACCATTGTAACTTGTGCATATAAATATTTGTGGACCAACAAAAACACAAATCCTACAAGGAGATAATTACTGTATGTTACTTATTGATGATTTTACAAGAACGACTTGGGTGGATTTTCTTAGAATTAAATATGAGGCCTTTGAAAGTATATAATATTTTAAAGCTTTAGCTGAAAATGAGACTGACATGAAAATCAAATGTTTAAGGTCACATAATGGAAGTGAGTTTACATCTAATTAATTGAATAATTCTATGAAACTCATGGAATAAGAATACAATATTCAACTGCAAGAACTCCTTGGCAAGATGGAGTGGTTAAAAGGAAAAATAGACATGTGCAAGATATTGTGAGGACAATGTTGAATGAATCAAGGTTATCATAAATATTTTCTAGAGAAGTAGTTTATACTATAGAGTACATTTTAAATTGAGGGAAAATTGAAGTTAACATTGATAAAATAGCCTATGAATTTTGGAAAGGCCGACCAACATCTATCAAACATTTCATAATATTTGGAAGCAAGTGTTATTTCAAGAGAGATGATGAGGATCTAGGAAAGTATGAATCAAAGGAAGATGAAGGAATTTTTCTTGGATATTCATCAAGTATAAAATCCTATAGATGTTAGAACAAAATTTTACAAAAATATGTTGAAAGGATAAATGTTAGAATAGATGAAGCAAGGTCTCAAGAGATCAAATAGAAAGAAGAAGAAAAGGAATGTAGTAAATAAGAAGAAGAAGAAGAATACAAAGAAGAGGAAATAGAAATAGAACACTAAGATACACAATCCCCATCAAGGTTTGTGCAAAAGAACCATTTAGAAGACTTAATTCTTGGTGACAAAAATGCAGGAACACAAACTATGAGAAAATTGATAAGCATTTATGAACAAGTCAATCTCTCTTTATTGTCCAAAATAGAACCAAGAAAATTTGAAGAAACAAGTAAATATGATAGTTGGATTTCTTCTATGAATGGAGAATTGGATCAAAATGAGAAGAACTAACTTTGGGAACTTGTCCCAACACCTAAATACAAAAATGTGATTGGAAAAAAGTGGTTCTTCATAAATAAGTTAAATGAATATGGATAAGTTGTCAGAAACAAGGAAAGATTGCTTTGTAATTGATATGCTTAAGTTGAAGGCAGTGACTTTGAAGAAACCTTTTCTCATATAAATAGACTAGAATATTTTTATCATATGCATGTTACAAGAATTTCAAAGTTTACCAAATGAATGTCAAGTCAAGATATGGAAACATAGAATAGTAAGTGTACATTTATAGGCTTGAGGGATTTCAATTGTCATAAGACAAACACTATGTATGTATACTCAAGAAAGCACTCTATGGTCTAAAGAACACCCCTAGAGCATGGTATTCAAGACTTGAAAAATACATATAACAACAATGTTTGAAAAGATAAGTTGGAGACAATAATATCTATAACAAGTCTAAAAATGAAAACATTATTAGTATTATTGTAGTCTACATAGATGACATCATTTTTGTAAGTAATATTGACAATTTAAGTCAAAGGTTTCTAGAAGAGATGCAAAATAATTTGAGATTTATACTATGGGAGAGTTGTCATTCATTATTGGATTTCAAATTTCCCAATCTAATTAAGGAATATTTATTTCTGAAGCCAAATATATTAAATAAATGCTAAAACATTTTGGAATGGAAGATTGTAAACCTATCAACACTCCCATTATTACAGGATGCAAATTGAGAAAAGATGATAAATACTTCAAAGAAGATCAAACTTAGTACAAGTCAATGATTGGCATATTACTATATGTGACAACATCAAGGTCAGATGTTATGTAGGAAGTAGGATTAGTTGCAAGACTTCAGTCTAGGAAAAAAGAAACACATATTCAGGAAATAAAAAGGATCTTCATATATCTAAAAGCTACATTGGACTTTGGGTTGTGGGATCCAAAAGGTGAGGAGTTTACTTTAACTTTCTGTACTAATGCAAATTGGGAAGGAATAATTGATGATATAAAAATAACAAGTGGAGGAGCATTCTTTTTGGGTAACTATTTAGTATCTTTGTTGAGAAAAAACCAATCGTCAATTTCTCTATCTACAACACAAGTTGAATGCATCACATCAGCATCTTGGTGCACTCAAATTATTTGGATGAAGAGATCATTACAAAATATTAAGTTCAAATACAAACATCCAATGTGCATAATGTGACAACACTAGTTCCATAAACATCTACAAGATCCCTGTTATGCACTCAAAAAAGAACACTCTAATCAAGTATCATTTTCTAAGGAAACAAGTTTCATAACATAGTGTCAATTTGGAATGCATTACTACTAAGAAACAGATTGCAAATGTATTTCCCAAACTCCTTCACATAGATACATTTCAGTATCTCCACAAAATTTGGGTTAGTTTCTATCTCTAAATAGATACACAAATCCCATGAGGAGATATATTTTTCCAATGACACAGTGATACAAGAAGAGGGAGAATTGTAGATAGGAAATAAGGAGTAGACACAAGTATATGCATAAGATTAGGGGGAGCATCCCTTTTTCCATTGATGTAAAAGGGAGATAAATTTCACAATGGGATAATTTGTAGGTAATAAAACTACGTACAAACAAAATTGCATAGAAACATAATTGAGGAAAGAAAGAATTATAGACAAGGTGAGTATCTATAGGTTTGTTGTAGAATTGTATAAAGGTTTTCATAAATAAAAAAGGAAGAGAGTGTGAGAAATATTTTTTTTATTGATGTCAAAGTAAATGATATATTTTTATCATTAATTTCAAATACAAGGGATACTACAAATAGAGATTGCAAGATGAATATTGTTGGAAATATTGCTTTTGAATGACCGGTTTGGATACCCTATATTTGAATACTTTTTTACTCTATATACCTAGCTCGAATTTGGGTATCTATTACATGGTTGGAAATATTATTCCAATACATTTCCATCGGTATATGGAATTTCATCTAACTCCGTAGGAATGAGGAGGTATGAAACAATTTAAAAATTCAACCCAACCAAAATGTTATGTCAGCCTTGTCAGGATATTAAACAATGTTATGTTGGCCCAGAAAGTTATTTAAGACTTATATAAATAGAAGGGGTCACTCCCTCATTCATTCATTAATTATATCCTAATGAGATCTAAAATATGTGTCCCCTCTTAGAAGAGGAATGCGTTCTAGGGCTTGAAAGTGGCTATAAAGATGGTTTCTACATTTTGAAGATATTCTTGATGAAAATATTTTAAAGGCTTTTCTTAGGGTTTCTAAGATGGTAAACAGAAGAAGGTGCACATTATAAACAAGAATAGATTTTTTATTTTAGAAGAATATACATAGAAGCTACAGATGTTTTCTTGCAAAATTGGAAGTTGCGGATTTTTTCTTGCAGAAGTTGAAGACTACATAATAGTGAAGATTGTCTTGTGTAGGGAAGAGTAGTGTGCCAATAGTGAATATCTCCTTTCATATAGTTGAATATGAAAGTAGTGTTGCAAGGATCATTTTGCAATAGAATAAAGTGTGACAATAGTGGATATGGTCTTGTGCAGAGTAGAGTAGAGTGTGACAATAGTGAATATTGTCTTAGGTAGAGTAGAGTGGTACATAGTAGAATATGATAGTAGTATTGCACGTAGTAAAGTGAGATAGAGAATAGTATGATAGTAGTGAATATTATCTTGTGCATATCATAGTGTGATAGAGTATACTGTGACAGTGGTCTTGCAAATATCAAAGTGAGACAGAGCAGAGTGTGATAGTAGTGAATATTATCTTGTACATAATAGAGTGCGATAGAGTATACTGTGATAGTAGTCTTGTATAGAGTAGAGTGTGACAGTAATATTTCATAGAGCAGAGCATGATAGAGTAGAGTACGACAACACAAGAAGGTGCATTGGTGTATAAAATCTAGAATTTTTTTGAAACACAAAGGAAAAATTGGTGCACATGAGTTAGATGTGTTTTTTGAAGTGCATCATGTAATAGGAAAGTCATTGTAAAAAACAATACTTGAAGTAAGCAAAAAAGCAGTGTTGAATCCATCGAAAAAGACATAATCAGTTACAAGAAGTGCATAGTTCATGTTACAGGGACTCAAGAAGGTTATCATAACTTCATAACACCATATACACATAAATTAGGTGGGTTCGTACATAATATTTGTTGAATCGATACTCAACCAGGGAGATTGTTGTCTCTAGAAAGTTGATTCTTGTAAACATTGTAACAATGAGTTGGTAATTAGATTACAAGATTGGTCTCTCCATCAATTTGGTGCTTGCAAACCTTATAACAACATTTTGGTTCTTGCATTCATTGTAATAGTATGTTGGTTCCTACTCAAGATTCATAAAGATAAAAATCATTATGGTTTTCTCCCAATTTGGTTTCCACGTTACATATTGTGTGATATGGTTTGAATCTACTTGTGTTTATTATTATGAATTGTTTGATGAATGAGTAAACAAATAAAAAATATTTTATACCGATTCACCCCCCCCCCCTCCTCAGTATAACCATGATTCCAATACCAATAATATCCATATTGTAATATTTATCTTGAACATATGTAGTCTCCCNATGATTCCAATACCAATAATATCCATATTGTAATATTTATCTTGAACATATGTAGTCTCCCCTTTCCTTTGACATCAATGACAACAATATTTCTAACACTGTGATTTTAAAAATTTGACATATAAATAGAGAAAACAAACTCTATTTCACTTTGAGTGATCCATAAACTATCATGGATATTCCACTATAATAGTTCACCACAACAGATCATACCACTAGTTCTTTTACTTAGTTTATTTTTGGAAGTGTAAGAGAGATGATAGAATAATAAATACACAATCCACATACATTTGACATAGAATTTATCCTGGGAAAACCCATATAGAGGGGAACTTAGTTGGAATGAGGACTGTGTCATTCTCTTTTATGTAGAATGCAAATACAAAGGAAATCGGTACTCGATATGGAGCTACCTTGGAAATTATGGCCCAAATGGATGTTGTAGAATCTATTACCTTCTATGTTATTCTTTACAATTTACCACCTCTTATTGTTTCTTATCTATGGAATAATATAATAGAAAATGGAACCCCTTATTTCCCTAACATCCTGGTATTTAAAATAGATTGATGGACGTTTAAGGTTAATTTTAGGGTTTGTACATGCCTTGATTCCCATTTAGGGATAGGGTTTTCTATCTTATAGAATTATGTTTAAATTCAATAAATTACTAGATCTACATGTGTGAAAAGTGAGAATTGATATGGAATCCACTCAAAAATATGGTGGCCAACTAGATGGGTCAACTTGCGAGAGGTGTAACTTGTTCGTATGGACTCCAATTGAGGCAATTTTTATACCATTGGAAAGGTATTCGAGTGTACAATTTTTTGATGGACCATCTTACAAGAAATGGGGTTTTTTACCCCAAAAAATGCCATTTGGACCCTCAAATAGGCCTTGGAAGGTTCTGGACTCCAAATATGCAAAATGAGACTTGCCCATAAAATGGGTCGTACAAGCCAATTCATCCAATATTTTGAACCCAAATGCTCCAAATAGGTGGAAAAATATATATTGATCCATTTTATATCATTGATTCTATTACACCTATGTTAAACCCTAAATCTAAATCTCCCAAAACTAAGCATTATGGCTATCATTGGATTCCAAACTTAATAGATAACACATGTATTTGAATATTGATTCATGTATACTTACATATACATTATTGTATGAGCACAACTATGTACATGTAAATTTTATAAATTTGTTGATCTCTTAGCATAATTTTTATTAGTAACTCTCCGGAACTTTCAAGAGGAGGTATTAGTGTAATATAGATAGGTGTATGTCATAGTACTAACCTGACAATATTGGAAACTATTATGTCATAAAATACCAATTTTTTTTAGTTTTCCCATACACCATTTCATGTGAAGTAGACATGGTAACTTATTTATTGAATTTTTCAAACAATCTGCTAGAAAATTTTGTTTGACTTTGTTCGACTCAGTTTTTAGGCTTGTTGAATTGGCCCTGGATCAACTACCTCGGCCTTAACTCTTAGTGTAACACCATTACGTAACATAACACATTTTTTTAATTTATTTTAAAAATAGAATGTACATATAACAAATATGTAACTATGAACTTTAAACCATTCTGAAGATATAAAACTTTGTATAAATTGTAAAAAATCTAATTATGGAAAATACCTTGTTTCTTTTTTCTAGTCATATGAGCAGTTAATTCCACAAGTATCTATCAACATCCCACATGTTCCATCACTTTTCCAATCATTTATATCCATTGGTTAACCACCCTTCCTTCTCCCAATGGTACCCTTCTTCTCCAAGAACCCCTGAGGTGTAATGGGGTTACACAGAAGAAGTATGACTAGCATGATTGGATAGTGTAACTCAATGTTACTAGGCCTCCCAACCTTTAACACTTCCAAATGACCAAACTCTTCAATATTCATCTATCACTTTGACCATTATCTCATTCATCCCACAATAAGGAAAAATATGTGTTTAGCTCAAGCCTTTACCTTTATTTTATAGAGTTTTAGGTTTTTGAAACATTCCCATTTCACGCAAAAGGATAATTATTTTAAAATCAATTTGATTATTTTTCATCCTTCCATCTATCCTCTTCTTACCCACTTTCACTTCTAATTCATTATTAAAAAATATTTATTTGGGATTTATCCTCACCTTCCAATCAATCTTCCTAAAATTGCTTCTAGGTGGTCCCTTGCTTTCATGTTCCTTTCCTACAAGTGTGTGTACACTTGAAATCACCATCCTTCTTAATTTATTCCCCTCTTTACTTAGATTTTTCATTTCTATTTCTTCTCCTTAATTAAAGGAAAGTGTTTTAGTTAATTTTCTCCTTATTTAACTAAATATTTTCCTTATTTTCATGGACATTTTTTTTTTTATTTCAATTTTTTTATTTTTCATTTATTTTATTTGCATAAACTCATAATTATTGATATGATTTATCATTATATTCTTAGTTCATTTATCTTTTAGAGGATTTCATCTAAACATAAAGTGTTTTAATTATTTAATGTTATAAAATTTATCAAGGTACTATCAAGCGTTCCATTACCATACACATGCTTTTCAAATATACATTTTCTCATTGTGAGGACATGGTAGAAGGATTGATACTATGTTAACAGAATTTGTCTCTACCATAGTCTCTTGAGGAATAAGTCCAACACCTTATTGTGTTCCCTTGAATCAAGCCTTCTAAGTGACCAAATTCGTGGCCTACCCTCATTGCAACATGCATTTCGTCGGTAAAATTCTTTCTCACTTTTCAACCCATCACGTCAAAACATGTGATAGTTTTACATTGTAAAACCCCTCGTATAACATCATCACCCATGTGTGGATCAGTTGGAAATCAACACCCCTATTCCTGCACACAATAAAATCCCGTGTGCATCAAGTATTTATTTTCACATAATCCAAAATTTTAAATAAATGCATGACATAATATAATATAATGTTTTGACTCAATCTAGATTCCTTACACTGCTAATGTGGCCTTGCATCATTGTGTGCTTATGCTTTCCTATCACACTTAATAAAAGCATTAAACTGTACGAATAGAACATCTAAAATACATTTACTTTTAGCGTTTTTCATGCATTATGTCATCAAGTAATAATTATCATACATAAATCTATTTATGATAATTAATTTCTAACAAAAGAAAAATAAATGTGATGATCATCATGCAATATAAAAAATTTAAGTTTTAACATCAACCTGAGTCATTTGTGATCAAATGCCATCAAATAATAGCACAGTGTAGTCAGGTAAGCATCTAAGCAAAACATGTAATTACATACACCCCCTCTTCAAGAAACTTCATCTTGAAGTTCTAAAACAAGAAGGGAAAATTCCAACTTATTTACAATGCATCCTCTCATGTCATCGATTTGGGACTATAGATATGTCATTAGACCTTTACGTGGTTGATGAAATCATTTTCAACTTGTCAAGTTCATCTGTCTAGTATATGGATCGGTTTGGCCATCAATACCTTTTGTATGATATTTACAAGTTACTTAAATCTATAATATGAGAAGGATAAAAAAATATAATGATGCAAAATAGATACATGAAAAATTCAAGGATATGACTCAAGTATGATGGCAACGCAATATGATATGAAACCAATACTAATTTCTCCATTATAATAAATGACCCCACAAACTAAGGTAAAATTTATGTAAACGAATCAAGGATGATGGAAACGCAAGATGAAATGAAATTGGTCTTAATTTCTCCACTATTGTAAATTTCCCCACAAACCAAGGTGACATTTCATCTCCCTTGCCAAATTTAATTGTGATATTTTGTGGCTGAACCCACAAAAATAATTTATCCTCTTCGTTGTAACTTCTATCAATTCTATATGCACACGCATAACTCTTTATTCTACCTTGTGACTCCTTTAACCTTGCACATATATTATTCATATGTTCTTCCATATCTAGAATCAAATCCATCCCTACATAGACTCTATCCTCCTATCAATCCCAACTAGGAGGTGTCCTACATGGTCTATTGTATAAAAATGCAAACAACGCCATCATAATATAACTTTGATAAATGTTGTTTAATGAAATCTCAACAGATTGTAAATATTCTTCCAAAACTTATGTTGATCCAAGACATATATACACAACATATCCTCCAAGACTCAATTAACCCTCTATGTCTAGCCACTTGTCTCCGAGTGATATGTTGTACTAAAATTATGTGTACCCAAATTTTCTTGAAAGATCGTCCAATAAATTGTAAACAATTAACCCCTATCTGAAATAATATTCTTTGGTACACCATGCAATCTCACAACTTTATTTATAAAGAACCTCACAAACTCCAGTGCTTAATAATTAACTTTTATCAAAATAAAATGTCCACTTTTTGTTAACATATCAATGACAAAGAATATGGATTTGTGTATTCTTGGAGCCATCGACAACCTATCTATAAAATCCATTTTATGATTTCCCACTTTGAATCCATAATTTAATGTTGTTGTAATAATTATGTTGAACGTCTATAATCATATTTCATGAGCTGAAATTCTAAGCACCTTGCCACATAGTCAACCACATCTTTCTCATTCTTCTCCAGTAGAATAGTGGTCATAGCTACATGTACATTTTTTTTAACACCTAGATGGGCCATATACACTACCCTATGAGCCTTAGATAGAATCAAATTTTGTATTTTCTCATTTGATGGCACATATATTCTCTACTTATACCTTAATAATATGTCTTGTTCTAACACATATCCTTCATATTTCAGAATGTTGATCTCTTCATTTTCTAATTCTTTATTGACCTCTTTCTGTCATTCATCATATAATTGTAACTTTAGTATGTTTTCTCACAAATTGGTTTTCAAGGCTAATATATAGCAGATATGAGGTCTTCGATTTAACATATCCACAACATTATTCATTGTCCCCTTAATATACTATATATTGAAATCATTGTTGGGCAAAATATGCACTATTTAATTCAACACTTAATTTTTCAACCCGGGAAGGGAGCTTGTGAGATGCAAACACTATATGTGCAGGATTGAAGGCTTGAACTAATCTAAGCTAACTAGATATGCAAATGCGCTAACATGCAACTATATTATTTTAATCTATATGCACGACTATCATGAGCTATATGCAAGAATTTAATATATCTATGAAAACAGGAAATTAACTAAGAACTTGAAAAGTAAATATAAATTCAAATCTAATCTAATATTATATTAATCTATTCTACAAAGACATGAAACTAATCAGTAGCTGAGATTCAAACTAGTCTAATGCTATGTTAATCTATTCTATGGAAGGAAATTGCAGATACTAATCTAGAAAGTAGTCACTTGGTCCGAAAGTGATTTAACTAATGAGAGCAGAACTAATTACTTGCAACAGGTTATCTGATCTATATTATAAATTGGAGACTATTCCATGTATGCATAAGTAAATATCGATCTAAGAATGCAAGTGCAAATAATTTATGGAAAGCAATAAACTATTTAATTGCAAATTCATAGAAAGCAAAGGAAATATTATTCTAAAGACCAAGCGTAAATAAATGTGTTGCAAAACAGTAAACTAATCAAAACAAACTAAACTTGAAGCTTATTAATCAAATCTAAAACTAAGTACAAAACAATATATGGAAATATATTCGATTGGTAAGCAAACCTACAACACAAAAACAAAATACTTCTACTCTACCTCTTCAGCAAACTCTACCATAAAATAAAGAATCTTAATCAGTCATTAAAGATCATGCAATTAATTTACAATTGGAAAAGTAAACTTACACTAAACTAGGTTATGTGAACTTTTTATCATCAAAATGTAAAACACTGAAAACCTATGCATCTAATATTGAAAACAATCTAAACCAAAGATATAATTACAAAACATTACAATGATACTGAAGAAAGAAATCAGAAACCACAATAAACCAAAACACAATACATAGGGTGAAAGGAGAAAAATAGGAATAAAACTTTAATAAATGTTTTAAACAATCTAACCTATGATGCTAAAGACAAACCTAACCATTACTTAACTACCATAGTCGAAACATAATCATAAAACTAAAGAAATAGGCTTAAAACATATTGACAACACTAAAAGGTAAATGAAAAACTGTATCGCAGGCTGAAACGAAGGTCTGTATGACAGGCCAAACAAGCCATCTGAACAGACGGTCCGAATGAGAGGCTGTATACAGAAAATGATAGAAAAAGACCTAAATGACCTAATTATTAGCTGATTTCATGCACATGTAAATACAATGCATAAGGATAATAAATAAACCTATTTAATCATCAAATCTGATAGTAAAATAAACTTAAAGAAATTCAAGAACATAAAGAGATCATTGCATATTAATAAATTGAAATGTAAATTGCTTAAACTGACAATTTAGAATAGAAAAGGAATAGATAAAACTTAATCTATTTAATTTGATAAACAACAATCTATTTAACTAGCTTGCAAATCGACTATCAATAAACTAGAAATGAGGTGATTGAAAACAAAACTGAAAGCAAACTATGCGTGCAGTTAACTATCTAATTCAGAAATAAAATTGCATTACAAGAATAATAAAACAGACTGTGAATTAAACTAGCTATAGCAGAAAGATAAAAGAAATAAACAAGAAAATAAACCTCTGGTTGTTGAGGGGCCTTCCCAGCAATTAGAGATGTGAAGTTAAGTTAATGAGTCACCCACAGAAGACGAAAACCATATATCCACAGCTGAAACAGAGATTTTCTATTAAACTAAAGCAAAGCTTTACAAAGAGTTTTTCTCCCTTCTCTTCAAAACCAAAGAGGTATTTCTAAGATGATTACAATGGAGATCAGGTCGACCACATCTTGCTAAAAATAGAGGTTCTTCAATGCTGTAACAACTACCCACGAATTCAGAAAACGACCAACCACAATTTCTGGAAACTTTGGTTTCAAAGAACCACGATTGTCTCTCAAATGGCTATGAATTTGGTGAAAAATCCTCCTTGTGATTGAAATGGGCATATTCTGCACAAAACCCATGTTCCATAATTTTCAATTTCGCTTCTATTTTCCCACAAATCAAGCCCAAAAATCAATTGTCTGTTAAAAACATGTGGTCTACATGGGCGTCTTGATGAACGTCTGGATGAGTTGTAGTTCATAAATCCAGATTCTGAGTGGATTTTATGTTGTATTGTTGGCCACACTAACTCTTGAGTGCTGAGTTGTTGGATTGTGGATGAGTTCCATTGATTGGGTGTCAGATTCTTATTGCTTGCCTCCCTCATGTGATGCATGTTTTAATCCTCCATTATGCATGCATTACTTCAGAGCCTGCACATAAAATAAAATCTATTAGTTAACAAAAACCAAAGTATGAAATGGCAATATATTCAATATGAAGTTTTTAAAACAAATGGTTTTAAATGGAATACATATATGAACTTTTATCATTTACATAACCCAATTCAAAAGGAATTAAAGGGTGCTTGGCCATGTTGACATATGATTTAAATAATTAATAAATTATTAAAATTCCATGTCATAATCCATTTTATGTTTTGGTTAACTTGGATATGACTGGGTTTGAAAAAGTGATTTAAAGTTAAGAGAATTGTTTTAATATTTAATTTCTTTTTAATATTTTTATTTTATCCTTTGTTTAAATTTAAACCAATGCTTAAAACTCGTCATTACTTTATGGTTTCAATTTCTATATGCAGAATCGAAAGAAACGGGTAAACCAAACTAGTAAACTAACATGTAATCAAATCTAATTCAGAACTCAGGACCGAAAGAAGGGGCTGAATAGAGTGCATAACATCTTTTATTTGCAAAATACTACATTTAGTACATAAAAATAACATATTTGTCTTATTTTACATTTACGAGATTTTAATTAATAAAACAGAGTAAAAGACAACCTTATTGAACATAGATGTATTAAATTACGGTAAATAGATCAGAAATTAATATAAATAAATCCATTATAAAAGACAATTTCGAGGCCCAACATACCCCCAGACCAAAGGTATGGCACGCCCTCGTGCCATGAATGAATTGAAAGTGGTATTTCATTTATTCAAAAACTCTGCTTGATCATTAATAGTTTATAGGCAATGATTCAGTAAAACAAAGCCATCTTTATTACTACATGAAAACTAAAACTTAGAAAAAAAAGTTATGTTATGAGATGACCAAAACAACTTCATATTATTTAAGATTTCTTAATACATACAATTCCGCCACTAGTATTAATTCATGCTTATGAAGACTATATAAGTTGAGACTCCCTCTCCCATACCGAAGGTATGGCACGTCCTCATGCCATGAATGAATTAAGACTGTGTTAAAATGGAAAACATGAGAGTATAGATAGTCAGTAAAGCCTATAAGAAACCAGTCATCCCTGCTATTTCTCAAAGGTTTATCATCATTCAAGTAATTATGGACAAAGTTTGCATTTCAAGTTCATTAGACTCCTAAGTTTATGGGTCCCACTTCTAGGATAGTGATATCCTAGGTATAATATGAATCAAACAGTAGGGTCTTAAGTGCAACTTACAAACATTCTCAAATGGCATGTTGATGGAGTTCATTTTAGATCAACCATGCATACCTTCCTCCAGTGGACCCACAACAACCTTTATTATCACAAAATCATTTTCATATTTTTTCTCTTTTTTTATACTTTTTCTCTCTTTTTTAATAAGTTGCCCTCCCCGGGCATATTCCCCTCTTTTATTTGGGCATGTTCAATACCCTGTTAGGTTTACCTGGTCATACCACAGGCTGGTACCCGCTGCCAGCGAGCCTGTTCAATACCCCAGTGGGTTAACCTCTTAAACCCATTTTCTATCAGAGGCTCTTTTCCCAATGTTTCCAGTCCCTATAGATATTCGAAAAATGATTTTTCCTATGAAAGAGTGATGGGGGAGCAACTCTGAAAACCATGCTACATGGTGGGATGGTATATGGATTGGAGGACAGGTAGTCTTCTATTTTTTATTATCATGGAAAAATAAAGGCTGCAAGAGGAATCTACTGAATCAAAGATACACATGATTGATGGATTTAGTGTAAAGTGGATGGAGCCATAAGATAATGAGTGAAAGTTGTCTCTAGTCCCGAATATCGCCTCGTTCATATAGAGTTATAGTAGTGTTCCCCACAAACTAGGAATTGCATTTACTCGTATGCTACCTTGTAGTAAAGATGCTTAAATAACATGCCCTAATAATGAAGCTCGGATGTACGAGTGACCTCTAGGTTTTATATAGACCTTAATTTATGACAAATCCCCATGATGGTTAAACTTGGTCTTGATTAAGTGATATAATTATAAATATGCATGTATGAAAATGAATAATGTTGTAATATTGTTTCGGTTTAGTCATTAACATGATCTTCTTATTAGTTCTTTTATTTGAAAAAGAAAACAAAAAAACAAAGTTGCATTATTCCTTAAACTAAGAATACAACATTTATTTATATAGATATTTCCCTACCCGAATAAGAAAGAAAACATGTTTATTCAAGTATATGAGCTTTTCCAATGAAACCAAGTGCAAAGAAAAATGAGAATTGTACCTTTATCCACATATGAAAAGATTGTTGTAGTGATTACCTGAATGTGGAAGTTCAACCAACTTACTTTTCTTTGCATCAACAGGTGTCGAACGAAGGAATGGCATTGCGGTTGAGTTACCTCCTAAAACCATCTTTTGATGTAGTCTTGGTACTCTCCTTCCTTCACTATGTCATACAGATCCCCTTCTTCTAATTGAGCAGTTGTTTAAGCACATGATGGATCTATTAGGTTGCATGTGGAGAACTCTTTAATTTTTTGTTTCTCTCCTTCGGATGTAATCCCCAATGTATCAGCTTCTTTTGCAGTCTTGCAAATAACATATTTTTGTAGTTATTGGGATTTTGGTTCGTCTGTTATTTTGGGAGAGGTTGATAAGCTCTCAACTTCTGTCAATATCTTTTCTTCTTGAGAGATTGAGATCTCAACTGTTGCTAGGATTTGAGAAATTTCTCTCATGCTAATGAGCACCTTTGAATCCATTTTGTCGTTTGATAGGTCCTACTTCACATAATGATTAGTCTTCGGGGTTCTTACAGCACCCAAAAAAATTTATTTTTATTTTTATATTTTATATTTACTTTAGAATCTAATTACAAAACATATCACACTCTTGAAAAGAAAATACCTTATGACAAACATAAACACACCTAAAAAAATGAACCGAACGTAACAGATCTGAATGCAACACCTAAGCTTGCTGAAGAGATAACACACTTGCATAAGAGTAAATAGCAGGAAAGTAAACTACCTAAATTTGCAAGACACGCGTACATGAAATTAAATTGTGGAAAAGTAAATTATCTACGTTTGCGGAAGAAAAAGTACATTTAACTATGGAAAAGTAAACTATCTATGTTTGCAAAAAGTGCACTTAAGGCAAGTAAATCAAACTTTGCATGAAGTAAACACATTTGTGCCAAAAAGGAACAACAAGGCTTTGGGGCGACCCACTAAAGTGGAGGCGTGAGGATGTCACACTATGAAAATTCTGTAGTGAAGTCATCTTTACATCTTATCGTTTCTACTCCCCCTTCTTGTGTAATATAAATGCAACCTATCTACCCTTATCTACCTAGACTCCAATCCCTTTAGCACCTCCCCATCAACGACGCCAAAATGTTGGGAAAAATATGCACTATTTAAGTCAACACTTAATTTGTCAACCCGAGAAGGGAGCTTGTGAGATGCAAACACTATATGTGCAGGATTGAAGGCTTGAACTAATCTAAGCTAACTAAATATGCAAATGCGCTAACATGCAACTATATGATTTTAATCTATATGCACGACTATCCTGAGATAAATGCAAGAATTTAATCTATCTATGAAAACAGGAAATTAACTAAGAACTTGAAAAGTAACTATAAGTTCAAATCTAATCTAATATTATATTAATCTATTCTACAAAGACATGAAACTAATCAATTACTGAGATTCAAACTAGTTTAATGCTATGTTAATCTATTCTATGGAAGGAAATTGCAGATACTAATCTAGAAAGCAGTCACTTGGTCCAAATGCGATTTAACTAATGAGAGCAAAACTAATTACTTGCAACAAATTATTTGATCTATATTATAAATTGGAGACTATTCCATGTATGCATAAGTAAATTCATGTCTAAGAATGCAAGCACAAATGATTTATGGAAAGCAGTGAACTATTTAATTGCAAATTCATAGAAAGCAAAGGAAATGTTATTCTAAAGACCAAGCATAAATAAATGCGTTGCAAAATAGTAAACTAATCAAAGAAAACTAAACTTGGAGCTTATTAATCAAATATAAAACTAAGTACAAAACAATAACTGGAAATATATTCGATTGGTAAGCAAACCTACAACAGAAAAACAAAATACTTCTACTCTACCTCTTCAGCAAACTCTAGCATAAACTAAAGAATCTTAACCAGCCATAAAAATATCATGCAATTAATTTACAATTAGAAAAGTAAACTTACACTAAACTAGGTTATGTGAACTTTTTATCATCAAAATGTAAAATACTGAAAACCCATGCATCTAATACTGAAAACAAGCTAAACCAAAGCTATAATTACAAACATTACAATGATACTGAAGAAAGAAATCAGAAACCACAATAAACCAAAACACAATACATAGGGTGAAAGGAGAAAAATAGGAATAAAACTTTAATAAATGTTTTAAAAAATCTAACCTATGATCCTAAATACAAGCATAACCATTACTTAACTACCATAGTCAAAACATAATCAGAAAACTAAAGAAATAGGCTTAAAACAGATTGACAACACTAAAGGTTGAATGAAAGACTGTATTGTAGGTTGGAACGAAGGTTGGAACGAAGGTCTGTATGACATGCAGAACATGTCGTCTGTATGACAGGACGAACAAGCTGTCTGAACAAACGGTCCGAATGGGAGGATGTATACAGAAAATGATAGAAAAATACCTAAATGACCTAATTATCAGCTGATTTCATGCACATGTAAATACAATGCATAAGGATAATAAATAAACCTATTTAATCATCAAATCTGATGGTAAAATAAACTTAAATAAATTCAAGAACATAAAGAGATCATTGCATATTAATAAATTGAAATGTAAATTGCTTAAACTGACAATTTAGAATAGAAAAGGAATAGATAAAACTGAATCTATTTAATTTGATAAACAACAATCTATTTAACTAGCTTCCAAATCGACTATCAATCAACTGGAAATGAGGTGATTGAAAAAAAAACTGAAAGCAAACTATGTGCGCAATTAACTATCTAATTCAGAAATAAAATTGCATTACAAGAATAATAAAACAGACTGTGAATTAAACTAGCTATAGAAGAATGATAAAATAAATAAACAAGAAAATAAACCTCTAGTTGTTGAGGGGCCCTCCCAGCAATCAGAGATGTGAAGCTAAGTCAATGAGTCACCCACATAAGACGAAAACCATATATCCATAGCGGAAACACAGATTTTTTATTAAACTGAAGCAAAGCTTTACAAAGAGTTTTTCTCCCTTCTCTTCAAAACTAAAGAGGTATTTATAATATGATTACAATGGAGATCAAGTCGACCACATCTTGCTAAAAATAGAGGTTCTTCAATTATATAACAACTACCCACGAATTCAGAAAACGACCAACCACAATTTCTAGAAAAGGTGGTTTCAAAGAACCACAATTTTTTCCCAAATGGCTATGAATTTGGAGAAAATTTCTCACGAATATTTAAAATGGGCATATTCTGCACAAAACCCATGTTCCATCATTTTTAATTTCGCTTCTGTTTGCCCATAAATCAAGCCCAAAAATCAATTGTCTGTTAAAAACACGTGGTCTGCATGGGTGTCTAGATGAATGTCTAGATGAGCTGTAGTTCATAAATCCGGATTCTGAGCGAATTTTATGCTGGTTGGTTGGCCACACTGACTGTTGAGTGCTGAGTTGTTGGATTGTGGCTGAGTTCCATTGATTGGGTGTCATATTCTTGTTGCTTGCCTCCCTCATGTGATGCATGAGTTAATCCTACATTATGCATGCATTACTTCACATCCTACACATAAAAGAAAATCTATTAGTTAACAAAAACCAAAGTATGAAATGGCAATATATTCAATATGAAGTTTTTAAAACAAATGGTTTTAAACGGAATACATATATGAACTTTTATCATTTAAATAACCCAATTTAAAAGGAATTAAAGGGTGTTTGGCCATGTTGACATATGATTTAAATAATTAATAAATTATTAAAATTCCATGTCATAATCCATTTTATGTTTTGGTTAACTTGGATATGAGTGGGTTTGAAAAAGTGATTTAAAGTTAAGAGAATTGTTTTAATATTTAATTTCTTTTTAATATTTTTATTTTATCCTTTGTTTAAATTTAAACCAATGCTTAAAACTCATCATTACTTTATGGTTTCAATTTGTATATGCAGGATCGGAAGAAACGGGTAAACCAAACTAGTAAACTAACATGCAATCAAATCTAATTCAGAACTCAAGACCGAAAGAAGGGGCTGAATGGAGTGCATAACGTCTTTTATTTGCAAAATACTACATTTAATACATAAAAATAACATATTTGTCATATTTTACATTTGCGAGATTTTAATTAATAAAACAGAGTAAAAGACAACCTTATTGAACATAGATGTATTAAATTACGGTAAATAGGTCGAAAATTAATGTAAATAAAGCCATTATAAAAGACAATTTCGAGGCCCAACAATCATACTCACTCAACAATTCTGACCATCTCCTCTACCTAGAATTTAGATCATTTTGAGTAAAAATATATTGGAGTTCATGATGATCTATCTTCAAGTCAGCTTTTCTTTCTTCCATATAATGCCTCCATAATCATACATAAACCATGGCTACAAGTTCCAAATCATGTACATCTGATCATTTCCTTCATGTAGTCTAAGTTTCTTTGAAGTGTAAACAATCTATCTTTTGTCTTGCATCTATACTTACAAAAAAAATTGATCCATATCCAATACTTTTATCAACAAAATCATCGTGAACAATTCCTTAAACTTGAAGAATGCATCTTCTCAACATTCAGTCCATATGAACTTCTTGTTTTTCTTTTACAACTCTATGATTAGGAATAGAAATACTTGAAAGCTCTTATACAAACCTTCATTAATTTATTCATTGAATTTATCAAACAATCTAGTAGAAAACTTTATTTTAGTGTGTTCGACTAAAGTTTTAGGCTTGTTGACTCATCCCTAGCTCAATTGTATCAGCCATAGTTGTTAACTACAAAATACTAGATTTGATTATCTCAGCTCTGAAGAATTTACCAATGCATTTTGGGAATGGTTGGAAATACTCGACCTTGGTTAGTATATGGAGTTGGAAAAAATTTTATCTAGTAAGTTTTCTTCCTTTCTTTCTTGAATTTATCTTCTAATTTAACAACCGAGACTTTCATTAAATTATTTATTTCACTTTTTTGTGAAGTCAAGTGATTTTGGTTTTGATTTAAATTCAAATTCCTTTTAATTTACCCTATGCCTAGAATATTTAATGGACAATATGAGCATGAATAAATACGTAGATAAACACTTGGAATATGCACAGGTCTTCGATAGATACAAGTTATTGTTTTCACATTAAACTATTATTAGGGTTTTAAACGTAGGTATTCCTGAATTTGTTAAGTAAAACCATGCTAGTTTAGATTCCTTATGTCAAATTTATTTTGAATATGGATAACCCTAGATAATACAAATCTCTAGGGTTCCACCAAAGATGAGGTAAACTCTTAATCTTCTTAAATATTTTTTCTTTTAATTATTTACTTTGTTTTTATAATATTAACACAATTTAACTTTTTATTGTTTTCTATTCATGTATGCAATAGTTGAGTGGTGTATTTTTTTTAGAGGTAGATACTCTACATGTTGTATTTGTCAATTTTCTTGTAACTTAAACAAAAAGAGTAGTAGCATTTGACTCTAATGATGAATATTTCATTCCACCCTATCCTAAAGGAAAACGTAATTTGGGTTTGCTTTTTCATTTTTTGGCACTTACCTAATTTCTAGGTCTAACTCGCAACATCTTGGCATGAATGGAACATTTGTAAGTTGTTGTAGTATAGTTTAAATTTAGAGTATCAACACTAGGCTTGTATTTTAGTATGTTAAGATTTCATATGCTTAGCTAGATATTATTAGTGTTTAATACAAATTCACAACATTAGCATATGCAAAATCACTAAATGAAACACAATCATAAGATAGACACAGATTTGTCCTGGGGAACTCTCAAGGGAGAGAAAACCCAACAAAACTTCCTCTATATAGATGTATAAGATAAAACCCCAAAACAGGTGATCCTCCTCCCTACTGGTATCTTTCTCTCTCTCCTATGTGCTATACACAAGTGAGTGAGTGTGTACAAATGGGGAACACAACTCCTCTATTTATACTCTTTCTGTCACTTGACTTTTACCCTAACAAGTCAGCCCCACTAAACTAATTGGGCTGATTTCACCTTGGAAGACTCAAAATAGTATTATATTATATTCATTGGGGTACTCTTGACCTGACTTACAATGGAGGTTACACCTCATGAATCTATGATGACCAAATACAATAGTAACATCCCGATAGAAGAATAAGACATCTCTCTTGTGGTACATCAATAAAATACATTTAAAATATTCTTCGAAGTTACAATATTTCAACACACCCCCTTAATGTGAAGGGTATTCTACTCACAACAACAACATCAACTATAGGAGTAACGAGAGAGATCATCTTCAGCATTATCAAGGTAATACATCTATATGTAATAGGAATTCCTCAACAATAATCAACAATTGGAACAGTTACTGGAATATCTTCAATATCTTTAGTATAGGAACATCATCTTCAATAGCACTGAATCTTCATCTTCTACAACACTCGATCACTTGATCATTTGCAGCAACACTTCGATCTTCTTGGTCCTTTTTAGTGGCACTTTGATATTCTTTATCCTTTGTAGCAGTATTTCAATCTTCTCGATCCTTTGCAACAACACTTCGATCTTCTCGATCCTTTGGAGCAGCACTTCGATCTTCTTGTTCCTTTGTAGCAGCACTTTGATCTTCTCGATCATTTTGTAGCATAACTTTGATCTTCTTGATCCTTTGCAGCAACAATACCTGTAGTACACACGATCTCTTTGTGAGATGATCAATCCCTATCACTTTAGGACATAGTTCCAAGGATGATTCAATCCTCATCATCCTACTCCCCCTTAACAAGAAGGGTCCATAGTATCAACCAGTTGGATCTTTCACAAATGATTGTCGGACCTCATTGTCTGCAACAGAATGTAGATCTTGTTCATAAACGAATGCAGGACTTGTCGTCTGCAAGGACTCAATGTAGACCATCTTCATCCTGTTAGATCTAGGACCACTCCCAAGCGAGTGTTATTTTCTACGGCATCTACAAGTGAATGTAGGAATACTCTCCATGCGAGAGTATCATTTGCAACTAAATGTAGATCTCGTCTGCAACTAAATGTAGGACCTGTCATCCATAAGGACTCGTCGTAGACCATCCTCATATTGTTAAATATAGAACCTCTCCAAATCTATTGTTATTTTCTGTGGCATCTATAAGTGAATGTAGGAACACTCTCCATGTGAGAGTACCATCTGTAGGACCATCCTCAGCTAGTAAGATCTAGGACCACTCTCATTAAGAGAGTGTTATTGTTTGCAAGACCATCCTCAAAAGAGAATACTATCATCCATATTTGAATGTCGGACTTCATCAGCATCTGCAAGTGCACTTGAAATCTTTGGTATTGGCAAATCACTACCATCCCATCATTAATGATAGTCTCATCATCACTCCCCCTTTTTCAAGGAGGTTCGTATCATCAAATCGCTCCCCCTTTTAGAGGAGGGTTCATACCATCATCGTTCCTTATTCAAAGGAATGTATGTATCATCATCATTGTTCGTCCTTGCGAGTAAAGTATTTTTGGACTACACCAATCGTGTTACAGAAGTATTCAAAATTTACTCGAGATAGAGGCTTGGTCAGCACATCAGTAAATTGCTCATCGGTACTCACTTACTGGAGTTTTATAGCTCCCTTTTGTACCATATGCCTTATGCAAAAATATTGGATTTCTATGTGATTTGATTTATCATGGAACACAGGATTCTCTATCATCTTTATACAGCTCTGTTTGTCACATAGAATCACTGTGGTATCCAAATCCATTTCAAATAGACTTGACATCAACTTTCGAAGCCATATGGCTTCATAACTAGCGGAGCAAGTTTCTATGTACTTTTCTTTAGTCGTGTTGAGAGAAACACTAGATTGTTTCTTGCTAAACCAAGAGATCATGGAGGATCCTAGATAATAACATCCACCTGAGGTGCTCTTCCTACCCAATCTAAATTTGTATATCCATACAGTCTGTAGTCATGATATCTATCATAGTATAGTCCAAAGTCTATCATACATTTTAGGTACCTCATTGCATGCTTTGTAACTATCAGGTGAACACATATAGGTTTAGCTAGATATTGACTCAGGGTATTCACAACAAAGTATATATCTGGCCTAGTATTCATTAGATACATTAACGACCCAATAATCTGTCTTTACTGAGTCACATCCACCAGCTCTAACGATTCATCAAATAATAGCTTCAGGTTGGTATCTATGGGTGTGGCCATGTCTTTACAATCCAACACATCAAATCCTTTTAATATTTCCACTGCATACTTTCCCTGGTTCAGAAATATTGCTTCTGGGATTTGCCACACTTCCAGCCCGAGAAAATAGTGCATCAATCCATGATCTTTCATCTCGAATTCTTCATTTAACTTCTTCTTGCTTTCTGCAATCTGTTTCTCATTTTTTGACAAAAATAGATCATCTACATATAGTAATAATATGACAAGTTCATTATCCATAATCTTAAGGTAAAGCTTAGGATTAGCTTTACTTTTGGTAAAGCTCAATCTTGTCAAGAAGATATATATTCTCCCATACCAAGATCTAGGAGCTTGCTTCAGTCCATACATATCATTTTTTAACTTACATACATGAGTCACTCTATCTTTGACCTCAAATCCTTGTGGTTGTTCAATGTATACTTCTTCCTCAATTACACCATTCAGAAAGGTTGTCTGTACATCCATATAGTGTAGATTCCACTTCATCATGGAAGCAAGTTCCATGATGGTTATGATGGATGTGTACCTTGATACTGGTGCAAATGTGTCTTCATAATCAATTCCCTCTTTCTGAGAGAATCCTCTAGCCACAAATATTTTCTTGTATTATTCAATACTTTCATCAGTAGCATGGTTTATCTTGTAGACCCACTTGGAATATACCACACTCTTGCTTTCTAGTTGGGTATTATATCCCAAACATCATTATTCATTATTGACTAGTATTCTTTCGTCATTGCTTCTACCCATTCTTTCATCTGTATAGCTTCTTCGTAATTGGTAGGTTCTTTATCTACAAGATCACACATCAAATCTACATAGTTGGAGAATGGATTTGATCTCTTGCTTGTTCTTATGGAGCCTTTTGGAGCTCCATATTTCTCTGTTTCTTATATGATTTCTCTTACCCAAGCAAGTTTTCTCTTTCGAGATATATCCATAGTAGGGGGGTCCTGAGGTTTAGCATATCATGGTCTTTTGATTCTACTATTTTAGGAGAGGGTTCAACTTCTACCTTTCTGAGAGGTACATCCTCTTCATGTACTTCTTCAAGATGACACCTTCTGGATTTCTTAATATTTGTTTATTCGCCAAATGTTACATCCCTAATAATCTCTATATGATGGAATCTTGAAATGTATATCCTGAAGGCTTTAGAGACTTCATAGTATCCAACAAATATTCCCTTGTTTTCGGAAGGATCCAACTTGGTTCTCTTCTCTTTTGGAATGTGTACATATACTGTACAACCAAATATATTGATATGGATCATTTCAAGTTTATTTCTTGTATACATTTCTTTAGGAGTCTTGAATCCAAGGGCACTGTGAGATAATTTGTTCTCCACATACACATCTATTCTTGCTGCTTCATCCCATATATGCATGGGAAGGTCTTTATCACGAATCCTTGTTTTCACTGCTTCCATAATGGTTCTTTTCTTTCTTTCCGCAACACCATTCTGTTGGGGATTGTACATAGTGGTTAGTTCCCTCTTGATTCCATCTTCTTTGTCGAAGGCTTCAGATTCTTTTGAAGTATATTCTCCACCATTATCTATTTTGAGTGTCTTGATTCTTCTTTTCGAATGGTTCTCTATCAAGGATTTGAATTCCTTGAATATCCCGAACACTTCACTCTTTTTCTTCAAGAATTATATCCATGCCTTTCTTGAATAGTCGTTAATGAATGTGACATAATATTCATATACAGTATCCACTTAAATATGTGGATGTCATAAGACCACATACATCAAAATGAATTAATTCCAACATACCTTTAGTCTTTGTTTCACTCTTTAGAAATGGATTCTTGATGTTATTTCCTCTTGCACATCCTTTGAAAGCACCTTCATGATCAATATTCAAATCTGGTAAACATGTTACCACATTTCTCACATGGGGTAATGCTTTGTAGTTTATGTGAGAAACCCTTATATGCCATAGTTCACTTGAGCAAGTGGTCTCGTGGACAAGGGTTGTTTCTGGATGTCCCTTGAGTTTGTACAATCCTCCTTCTTCTTCACCAATGACCACAACATATTCAAGTGTATTTCCTTTGGTCCACATGAGTACTTTTTCATCTATAAAAGCAACTCTATATCCTTTCTTATATAATGTAGATATGGAAAGTAAGTTCTTTTTCAAACCTGGTACATATAGTACTTCCTTCATCTTCATGGAGGATCCAGTGTCAAGCTTGTAGCTTCATTCACCAATGCCTTTGTTGGGATATTGATATTCATATCCTAGTGATACTTTATGAGGAGAGTTCCTCTCTTCAATTCTTAACAAATTTTGCTTCTTTCCTGTCATGTGCTTTGAAGCACCACTATCAATAAGCCATGTACCTTCTCTAGGTATTACAAACCCAGAGAGTGCATACAATAGTACATCTTCTTCTTTTTCTTGTCTCTTTCGAGGTCTTTCTTCTTCATCATCATATTCATCTTCATGTACATGAGAATGATGTCTTTTTTTGTTATTCTTCTTCAATGGACACTCTTTGGCAAGGTGTCCTATCTTATGACAGTTATAACATTGATATTTTGAGTAGTCTTTCTTTTGGTTGTTTTCTCTTTTCCTTTGAAACTTCTTTGGAGGTCTATACTCCTTATGAATATCCTTCTTGAATTTTGATTGTCTTCTCCTTCTACTGTGGGTAGCTAGATCTTGATCATCTTCTCTAAGTAGAGCTTCTTTGTTATCTACTATAGCTTCTTCTTAGATGCAATCTTCCCATACAATGTCAAACTTCAAACTTTATTTTCTGGCACACAGAGTCTGTATGAATGAATCCCAAGGTCTAGTGAGGCTATTGAGAGCAGTCATAACTAGTTCATATTCATCAAGGGAGTCTCCAATGGCACTTAATTGTTCCCTGAACTGGGAGACCCTTGTGAAGTAATCTTGAATGTGTTCTCCTTTACTCATATTGGCACCCTTTAGTTGAGCTCTCAAATTCATCTTTCTATTTATTTTCTTTCCCTCGTGCATTCTAGAAAGGGCATCATACATTTGATTTGGTATCTTCTTAGATAACACTTGAGGGATCAAGTGGTATTTGGTAGAATCAGCAATGGTTCTCATTGCCTTGATTAGGTCCTTCTAGTTATTCTCCTTGGCTTCATCTTCTTTCAATTCTGCAACTTCATCTTTGATGTATTTTTCAATATCATTCTCTCTAAGAATGAGACCAATCTTATAATTCCATGCTAGGAATTTTTCTATGCCTTTCAGCTTGTCCTCAAGCTTAGTCCTTGGGGCCATCTTATCCAGGAGGTCATTAAAACTTGAAATTTCTCAAAATGAAAAGCTGACCTTACCAGGAGATGTGATTGACTGAGGCAAGTTGTTTGTTCCACTTAGTTTCTAGAGATTCCAAATATTCACCCTTCAAAACGTGCTTGCAAGATTTCAGTTTATGTAGATTTCTAGTTTTGGTTTTCTGCAGTTTTCTGGTTTAGGGCCAAACTAGGGCTTGTATTTCTCGTAGATCCACCCACTCAAAAGCTTCAATATAGGGCTCAATATATGCACTCTAGGGAGGCACAAATTTCTATTCAATTAGATTTTCAAAATCCCAAACTTTGCAAAAGCCCTAATTTCTTACCAAAGGGAGAGGAGAGGGAGTTTCACCTTGTGAAATTTGTTCTATTCAGGATAGCTTTGATACCATGTTAATATTTCATATGCTTACCTATATATCATTAGTGTTTAATACAAATTCACAACAAAATCATATGCAGAATCAGTAAAAGAAATGCAATCACAAGATAGACACAGATTTATCCTGGGAACCCCTCAAGGGGAAGAAAACCCAACAAAACTTCATCTATATATATGTGTAAGTAAAACCCCAAAATAGGTGATCCTCCTCCTTGCTACTCTCTCTCTCTCTCTCTCTCTCTCTCCTATGCACTATACACAAGTGAGTCTGTGTGTTCAAATGAGGAACACGGCTCCTCTATTTATACTCTTTCTGTCAATTGACTTTTACCCTAACAAGTCAACCCCACTAAACTGACTGGGCCGACTTCACCTAGGAAGAATCACATCAGTATTATATTATATTCATTAGGGTACTATTGACTCGACTTACAATGGAGGTTATACCTCATGACTCTATGATTACCAAATACAATAGTAACATCCCGGCAGAGGAATAAGACATTTCCCTTGGGGTACATCAGCAAAATACATTTAGATTATTCTTAAAGTTACAATATTTCAACATAGTATATAATACTTAATTCAAAAGAGGGTTTTTACCCTTAACCTGGTTAAAGATTTCTATTAAACCAGTTATATTATTATAGGATTAAAATTGTAATTTTCCATCTTAACAGGGAGAAATCATGTTCTTCAATGAAGTAATTTGAATGTTTTATTATATAGTTGTATTTTATATATCAATGGAATTTTGTTACCTTCATTTACACTTATGTTTTTTATTAATGCTATGAATCATTCTAATATTTATTGTAAACTATAATTTGAAATAAGCTTACTAATGCCTTTCTCATTGTTTTAATAATAGAAAAAAAAATAGTTTACACCATAACCTAAGGGTTTATTTTTGTATGGAATCCTTCCTTGCTACTATATCTATGTTATGAATTAATAATTTAGGTTATTCTTTGACCAGATAAATTATTAACCTATAGAATAATATTTTTTCCCTTCCATTCTAGATGCATATCATGTTATAATATTGGGAATAAAATAGCCTTTAGTATAATAATCGAGAATGTTAAACAAAAATTTTCTAATCTATTCCACATTATTCCCTCATATTAATCAAATGTGTTTCCAAACATGTTAACATAAATGTTTTAAAACCAGCGTAGATCCAAATCCTAGGCTCTATCAAGCGCTGAGATGGATCAAATCTCTGGAGGTGCGACCCTCTTCTTATGTATCCATTGATTTGATTCAAACCAAAAGAAAATTCTTTTTATTTAAGGTCCACATATAATATTTTTATTATTAATATTTAATATTATTTATGGCTAACATATAATATTTATTATTTTGTTAGAAACAAACATTACAACATTTCCCCATACATGGTTTTAAAACCATATGCAAGGCCCTCCTACAACCATGGGTTGTTTAGGAGGACTTGCACATGGTCTTAAAACCATTTGCAAGGTCCTCATAAACCATGTACAATAAAACCATGGGTTATTTAGGAGGCCTTGCACATGGTTTAATAAAAACCATGTGCAAGACCCTCCTAAACCATGTACAATAAAACCATGGGTTATTTAGGAGGCCTTGCACATGGTTTAATAAAAACCATGTGCAAGACCCTCCTAAACCATGTACAATAAAACCATGGGTTGTTTAGAAGGCTTTGCAAATGGTTTTAAAACCATGTGCAAGGACAACATTTTTTTGCGGATAATTCTTGTTATTTATTATTATTTTGTTAGGTAGGAACATTACAACATCTTTCCCATATTGTGTTTTTTTCCTGACCCGCATATTTTTTTTACGGATAATTAAATTTTTACTTTTTTATTGTTTTGTTAGGTAGGAAGATTACAACATCTCCCCCATATTAGATTGTTTTTGTGGCCGACATTTATTTTGGCCTATAATTAGAAAAAAAAGATTATTAATAAAAATAACGTTACGTAACGTTACATGTTACATAACGTTACTTAACGTTACATAATGTTACGTAACGTTACAAGATCTCCCCCATACTGGGATGTAGAGCACCTCTCGGCGCAAAAAAGCAATATCGTCGTCATAAAAAAATCATTTACATTATGTTTTTCATTTTAAACGATAATAAATATAAAATTATACAAAATTATACAGAACAAGGCATTGGATTGAATGTTCATTGACAACGGAATATAATTAACTATGGATTAAATAATATATGATTCTCTTGAATATTATTTCAAAAATAGGTGATCCCTGAACCAACCAACTATAGACTAGAAAGAACACCAATATTTATGTTCTTCTAGTCAATAACACCAATATTTATGTCTTTCTAGTAAACCCCAAGCTAGTCCATGATAACACTAAGGCTAAGTCTTTTAGGTTTTTCCAATGTTAATATTAGACTCTAAATATACTACCAAATTAATTCTTAAAAAAATATACCAATTATTTTATCAACTTCTTGAACACCTTACAAAGACTATAAGTATTATAACTTGGATGTCACTTCAAGAAATTTCTCTATTACCAAACTATTATGGTTTTCACTCAAGCAACACCACTTGCCTATCAAAACACCACATGTCACACTCTCTGGCAATAGAGAATTTTTAAATCATTAAAATTAAGATAAACTTGACTCTCAAAAAATTATGTACTCAACATAGTTTTCCTCCAAGGATCAGTTAACCATGTTTCCCTCTTTATTTCTCTTTCATTTAGATCCTTACTCTTCTTCTTCCTCTTTATTTCTCTTTCATTTAGATCCCTACTCTTCTTCTTGTTCTTTAATTTATGATCTCTTTTCCTCCCATCGAGTTCCATATTTTCTTCTCATGAAGGATAAATAAATTATATTGTTAGTGTACCACTCCCTTAATCCTAGGAGGATACCTCACCCTACTTTTATAATCATGGGTAGTATTTTATTCTAGCGTCAAGGACATTAAAATTAATTAATTTCAATTTAATTGGTTAATCATTCCCTAATTTGAACTTCCCCTCTAGTGGGATCATGACCTCCCTTATTTTTAGTGCTTCCCATGGTTTGTGAAAGAACAAAATATAAATATAATATTTACATATGATATCACTAATAAATGTTCATAAAGTATCTTCATCCAAGTATAATTTTTCTTCAAAATCACATTTTACCACAACGTCTTAATAATCAAATCAAAATTAAAGGGTGAATACTTGGGATATCACAAAAATTATCCATACCCATCTATATTTTATTCCCTTTTCCCCAACTTGTGAACAACCAATGTCACTATAGACATTTTGAATTAGTGACTCGAGACATAGTGGGAATTTAATAAGTGCAAGTTGATTCAACCGTCATTGATATGATTCATCTCTTAGATATGCTCATTTAGTATCTTTCTCTACATTTGGCATCATAGTGAGGTGTAATGGTAGAGGGTGGATAGGTCCTCATCATCAAAATTCTAATTTCAAAAATATTGAATATTAAATGGATGATAGTAGTAAAAAAAAATTATTTAATATGTTTAAACATTATACCAAAAAATTATTAGAAGCATGGAATTTTTTTCTAGAAGTATGTATGCAATGAACCATTTTATAAAACAAATATTGAATTAAACGATACATTTATGTTAATTCCTTTGAAAATAAAATAATACAATTACTCATAGATTTTTTTCTTATGCCCCAAGTGGATGTGTAATGGTTGTCCCAATGAAAGGTATCTTTGAAGATCAATTGGTGGTCTACAAAATTTATAATTATTAACAACTTATCACTAGTAGACAAACTATGTATTGCATGAATAATAATAAATATAGATGCTTTAATTTTCATAAATAAATCATTCTCATTGGAGTATTCCTAAAATAAACAATTTGCACTAAATAAGGAGCACTTACAACTATTTATAAACCCTAGAATTTTCTCATTAGTGTGTGGAATCATTCATCAATACATAAGAGGTCATTCCTGTTTAATTTTCCAAAGGGAGAACTCTGCATGCACCTAATATACATGGGGATGTTATGTTTGCATTTAACAATATTCAAGTAATCAGATCGAATATAAAGAGTATGAAAAAATGGTTTAAATTCTACCAATTTTTTTGGGAGAAATCAATACATGTCAAAGGATAAACAACCAAGATTTGTAGCCTCTATTTTGAAACTTGAAATCATGTAATGAGACCAAGAAATGATAATATAGTCACAATATTAGGAACAAGCAGGGAAGATACCAAGTACCACCAAAGTGTGGTTGTAATGGATTTGGTATTTACTTTGTAGATGGAAACAAAGAGAGATTCATTTCTTTCCTATAACAATTGAACCAACCTCAATGTGTACTTGGACATTTTTTCTCTCATTTCATACAACTTTTTTGATGTCCTAATATATATGTTTTGGGTGATATTGGTATCATACTTTAACTCACTATGGCTCTCAACTAACTCAATAGAAAGAGATGTGTTGGTCCATGTAGGACAAAATATAAATGATTTGGCTTCTAACATTTCAAAAAAGGAACATACATAAGTGTTCCTATGCGTCTTTTATATATCATCTATTGGATATTTTACCATAGTGGGTGGTATTAGACCATCAAATTTGGGTATTCAAATCACTAATATAATGTGACAATGTGACATGTTGGGGGTTCTCCTTTGACCTTTTACATTTTAAATAACAACATATTAATGAGTCGTAAAGATATCCAGTTCATAATGAATTACCATTGACTTAGAATGGTGGCTAGATTATCACATGTTAAATTGGTGGGGAAAAGTGGCTCTCCATTTTAATCTACTAGTTTTCTTCAATATCTTGCTCCCGATAATAACTTGCACCATTTTTTAACTACAGGAATATCTTATGCAGTTGAACTCAATATCAAATTAGGATCCTACAAAATTGAGTGCATAATTATTTGCATGGATGTAAATAAATAACATAAATTAAATCAAATCAATAAAATAAAAATAAAAAATATCTTGATTAATTTTGAATAATATGGAATGAGACAGAATCTGAAGAATTATCCATTTGATAATATAACTTGTTCTCCTTGCATTTGAGACAAAACAATAATCAATATGCGTTTACATTCTTAAAAGAATATTTAGGAAACATATAACAATCTAGTACTTAATGTGTCTAGTAAACAGTGTATTTAATTCACATAACTACACTAGTGTGTTCATATAAAAAAAACAAAAAAGCAAATTGTTGTGTTGAATTATGATACACAATGAAAATTAATATCCACAATAACATCAATGAAAGAAATATCCACAAATTTTTAATTACAAATTTTTGTACTTTAATTTTTTCTAATTGTATATTAGAGTGGTGTGTTACAACGCATTATAAATTGAAATATTAAAAAAATAAAATAGTGCACAAGTTTTTCATCAACGAGTTGAATATATCTAGAAAAAATATGAACAGGAATTTATAATGCAAAAACCTAACCACTATTCCATTATTTTCAAAATTTTGAAATGAGATTTGTTCAAGAGAAATTTACAAAGGAAGAATTTGGAGTGGCCATATTTTTCTAAAGAGCCAAATTTGTAAGGGGTTACCGTACATCACAACAACTATGTAGAGAAAACATTTTAGGTATGTAACTTCTTACTATTCATCTAAAATTTTCCCTAATTGTTAGATAAATCATTGAATTGCTTTTGTTCCTATTAATATTTACAATGGATTATAAAAAATTATAGGGTTTTCATAGTTACCTTCAAAGCTAGAAACCCTAGATTTATTGTCCCTTCCCTTTTGTTTTATGTCGCTACAAACTCTAGCATTAGGATTTCACCCTCTCTACTATTTTACAGTGAGTTTTTTTCTTCTAAGGAATGAATATTTAATGAATTTGTGTATATTTATACAATATGTTGGATATCTATAGCAATGGGACCACTTATTGCATCAAATCCCAAAACCTATTGCTATCGATTTTTTTTTAAATGATTTTATTGTACTTGGTGTAGATTGTATAGTAAAATTCATTCGCTCCATTTTTCCATGAAGATGCTCCATTATAATTGTAGTTCATATTAAAAATAGTGTATAGATTAGGTAGTACAAAATATACAAAATTGTGTCACATAGATGCACTCATTACTATATAATGCACCATGTGATTTTCTTTCTAAAATTTTATTTTATTGTTTTAAAAATTGTTATTGGGTTGTACAAAATAGCTAATCTTGCACATTAGACTTGTGTATGTCACATACATGCCTATATTATTGTATCATGCACAGCAATAAACCCAAAAGAAAATAGCATGAAAATATTTGCTTTTCATAATCTAAAGTTTTTATTGATATAAGTTTAAGGAAAAAATATTGCTGCAATGAGCACAATGAGAGCACATTCCAAAAAGAGAAAAAAAACAAGTTGTCTAAACTTATAGTGTAAAATTAATACAATTTAATTATATCTAGGTTTAAATAATATGTATTATGTCATGTAGAGAAACGTTTTGAAGAAACTCAATAAGATTATTTGCAATTTGAGTGCAAAAAAGTTTAAAATCTTTATGTAAATGTTGTAAAGATAGGGATTAGGTGAACCAAAAAGTAAAAAGATAAAGTTTTTTTAAATTTTTATCAATACTGTACTTTTTAAGAAAAGTCGTTAACATGTTTCAAACACTCTATTTCACATTTTTTGAATGTTGTGTAGGTACTAACACTGAGGGAAGGGAATTGCATCCTATGAAGATGAAAAAAATATGAAGAATGTAAATTATGATAAATTGGTTCTTCGGTCATTTAGAATTGCATTGAAAATTAATGGAGGTGGGGGGAGGGGACATTCGAAAAACAATAAGAGATATAGTGGGAAGAACATATAGATATAGCTTTCACTTACAATATATAAAACAATTTAATGACAAAGAATTGGGTTATATGTAAAGTAAAACGAGCATTTCCAAAGCAATGGTCAATGAAACTTGTCAAACTTGCAATAGGAAAAGCATACAATAATAAAAATAATCATTTAAAATGTATTATTGCTAAACATATTTTTCTATAATATGTATATACTACTATAAAAAAACTATGTAATATTTCAGCTATATTTACTTTCATATACATATTTAAAAAAGTATATGCTTAATTCACTTTTTCATGAAGATTATGAAATTTTAAGAGGATGAACAAAGTGATTTTTAAAACATGTCACTGTGGATGTCCAAAAAAGTCTGCAAGGAGATGGTTAAAGAAATAAGACATAATTGCATCATGGGAGGTCATCCCAATGACAACATGTATCATACATATGTAACCATTGATTTTTTCATTTATGTAGGAAGAGTTTAATTATCACATGAAATATTAATTTTCTATTGTTTTATTATAGACAAGAAAACTAAATGGAATTCCTTCAATGTAACAAGAGAGGACAACAAGGAAGAAAATGGTTGATTACAAAGTTTATGAGAACTTGTGCTTTCCTTACTTAAGATTTCATCTTTTTTTCTGATGTTTATATTTTAATTAATTTACAGTTGTCCATGGATATCTTATAATAGGTGCTAACGTACAAAGATGAGTCATTTGAATATTTATGTTAAGCCTTTAATGATGGCACATTACCCCATATAGTGTCACACATTACCCCCTATATTGTGGTTAATTACATATTATTTATGTCGGATTGGTTCTATTAGTTTTTATTGTACACCTTTGTCCCCTATATATAGGAAGGAGATATTCTCATTTAGTCGTCATTGTATATTATCTTGTCTTGTGAACTCAGTACATTGTGTAAGGAGATTCTTCCCTCAAAGAGGATTGATATTTATATCTATTATTTTTTAAGGAATGGATTACTCTCTTATTGTCTATTTCTTCTCTTTTTATGCTATTTTTGGTACTTGGTTACATAACATTTGGTATCAAAGCTCTTTCCTCGGGACTCATTTCTACAAAACAAGCCATCTTGGAATTTTCACTACAATTTTTTTCTACAAGGATTCAAATATCGAGGTTAAAAACCCACTTCTAAAACATAAATATATTGATTCCAAAATTTAGATCCTGATCCATTACAGTTTTGAAGGAAGTTAGGGTTTTTACTAGTCCAAAACCTAGTCTAAAACATTTGTTCTAGGGAAAAAAGTCATATCTGAGGAATATGAGATACAAATCAAGTGATATAAGTTGCATATGAATTAAGACATACCATGGTATATATTGTATAAGTCAAATCTATAGAAACAAAATATTGGAGACTTGGAATACATGACAAGTTCACTATTCTGGATAGGCCAAAAATAAGAAGCTTTGGAAGATTTGCAATAACTTTTTGTTGGAAAATCAAATTAGTCCATACCTGCGAAATTGGAAAGATGACACATCAGGGTATCACAGGCCAAATTTTCATATCCAAAGGAGTCAAAGTTCAAATTTTACCTCAGTTACAATTTGGCCCTAAAACAATCTTCTAATCATGGTTTGAAAAAGGTAAGTCATTTTGCATTTGAAAAGCTTTGTGCAGAAGGATCTATTTGTGGTAAACCCTATCATGTGATATATATCTATTGTTCAAAATGACACCAAAAGGAAGTGGAAAGAATCACAATCCACTCAAACCCCTATACGATTCATCCCTGACATACGATGAAATGCAAGACATATCTTTTAGAGTGTCCAAGTTGGAAGATATGATTAAAGGAAATGTGAAAATTGATAACTTAATTAAATTGAAAATTGAGATGGCTAGCAAAGAGGATCTCAAAAGGATGGCTAGTAAAGAGGATCTCAAAGGGATGGATAGAAAATAATATCTTAAAGAATTGAAGGTATTAATGAATGATATAAAACATAGCTTTATTCCCCATGTAGAGGATAAGGAGGAAAAAAAGGACTTATTCCAGTCACGTCTGGAGAAAATTTAAAAACAATTGGAGAGTAAGAAGTTGGAGTCTTTAAAATTTGATGATTCATTTCAACATCATGGGTTCAATTCAGGTCCATGGAACTACTTTATCCCCAAGATTGACATGATAATTTTTGATGGCAAGGATCCAATCACATGGATTTTTTAGATGGAGCAATTCTTTGATCTGCACCAAGTTCCCAATTTGCAAAAAGTAACTATTGCATCCTTATATTTAGAATCTAATCAATTTGTATGGTACCAATGGTCTTGTAACTGTAAAAAGGACTCTATTATCTCTTGGTCTATAGACACAGAATAATTGATTGCACATTATGGGGATATAAAAAGAAACGCCTTCTATAGCCAATTGGTAAATCTCAATAAAAAAGGTCCAGTTACAGAGCACATCAAGCAATTTTAGAAGCTAATTCTCAAAGTGAAGAATATTGCAGAAGATAATTTGTTAGATCTCTTTACTGGAATCTTGAAAGATAACATTCAACATGAGGTGCATCTCTTTGAGCCATCATCCCTAGAGAAGGCTTTCAGGACGGCAAGGAAGGTTGAAAGTATAAATATGGCAATAACTACTAGAAAGGCCTTCTCCAACATATAGAGAAAATAATACTCCCTCTTCTAAACCACCATAAAGGTTGACACCCCAATAACTAGATGAAATAAGAGAAAAAATATTATGCTTTAATTGTGACAGAAAGTATAATAAGGGACATAAGTGCGGTGAGAAGAAATTATTCTACATAGATTGTGATGGGGAAGAACCAAAAGAAGAGGAAGCATCTCAAGAAGAGGTGAATTCAGAAGAAATAGAAGAGGATACTTCAAAAGAAATAACTCCCACCATATATTTCCATGCATTGGCTGGAATTAACACTCCTAAAACTCTCAATATCGAAGGATACATCAAAAAGAAGAAGGTAATAGTAGTGATTGATTTTGGTAGTACTCATAATTTCATTCATTGTAATCTAGCCAAATTTATTAATTTCTTTGTATATCCAACCCCAGAGTTTCAAGTAATGATTACAGATGGGGGAACTATAAATTGCTCAAGGAAATGCCATAATATCATTCTATCTATGGGGGATTATTTATTGAATATTCCAATGATTGCTATCCCAATGGGTGGTGTTGATGTTATCTTCAATGTCCAATGGTTACAATCATTAGGAACAGTGCATTTTAATTTTCTAAAAAAATCATGAAATTTTCATGGGAAGGAAAAGAATATGAGTTAAATGGTATCACAAGAAAACCAAGCAAGGTGATAAACTCTAATGGTATGACAAAGTTGTTAAAAAGGGGACATAAAGGTGTAGTTTCACAATTATGCTCATTAAATGTTCAAACCTCAAAGTTCCCTATCTCCAAAAATATCCAAAGGGTCATTAATAAACATTCCAAGGTATTTGAAGATATTCCCAAAGGTATGCCACCTATCGAGACTTTGATCATGCTATCCACTTAATTCCAGGCATTGTTCCTTCTAACATCGGGCCTTGTCAATATCCCTATAGCCAGAAGAGTGAAATTGAGTGTATATTTGTTAAAATATTAGAGGTTGGCGTAATTAGGTCAAGCCAAAGTTCTTACTCTGCACCAGTGATAATGGTACCCAATCCAGACGGATCATTACATATGTGTCATGATTATAGAGAGTTCAACAATATCACCATTAAACATAAGTTTCCGAATTCTGTCTTTGATGAATTGTTAGACAGATTAGATGGAGAAATTGTCTTCTCAAAGTTGGATCTTTTTTATGGATACCATGAGATTCGAATGAAGGATGAAGACATTCCCAAATTAGAATTCATAACTCATGAAGGTCACTATGAATTTTTGGACATTCCATTTGGTCTCACAAATGCGCCTTCTACATTTCAGGTTTTGATAAATTCTACTTTCAATCCTTTCCTTAGAAACTCTGTGTTGGTATTATTAATTGATGATATACTAATCTATATCAAGTCTTGGGATGAATATGTTTAACATGTTTACAAGGTAATACAACTAATAAAGAATAAAGAACTATATGCAAAACCCTCAAAATGTTTCTTTGGGATAAAGGAGGTAGAGTATTTGGGTCATATTGTATCTCATGAAGGTGTCAAGGTAGACCCTAACAAAATTNTGGCCAATTCCCAAAACCCTAAATAATCTTTGAGGATTCTTAGGTATAACCGGGTACTGTCGCAATTTTGTTCGGAACTATGGAAGAATAGCAACTCCTCTAACAACGTTACTGAAGAAAGATTTATTTTCTTGGACTCTAGAGGCAACTCAATTGTTTCAACAAATCAAAGAGTCCATGTGTAAAGCTCATGTTTTTGTGACACCAGACTTCACAAAAACCTTTATTGTGGAATGTGATGCTTCAAGAAATGGAATTCGAGATGTACTAATGCAATAAGGATGCCCTCTTGCCTTCACAAGTCATCCAATCAAGGGAAAGAACTTTAAAAATACCATTTATGAGAAGGAAATGTTGGTGATACTACATGCCTTGAAGAAATGGAACCCCTACCTTATAGGGATACATTTCAAGGTTAAAATTGATCATGATATCTTTAAATACTTCTTGGACCAAAGGCTATCTTACGAAGAGAAACAAAAATGGGTGACAAATATGTTGGGATATGACTTTGAAGTCATCTACAAAAGGGGAAGAAAAATGTTGTCGCAAATGCACTCTCCAAGAAAGATGAGGATGTTTAATTGTTACTCTATGATATCTTGATCATCCAACCAGATTGGACAGCCGAAGCAAGAGAAGAATGGAAAAATGATGAATAAATATGGATATTTATTCAAAATCTACTGCAGTATCCCAGTGCCTCTAATACATTTAGGTGGAAAGATGACTTTCTATGGTACAAGGATCTCTTATGTCTTGGTAAGAGTTCCACTCCTCGCCAATAGGAAGGAACTTAGGTTTCTTAAAAACCTACCACAGGGTAAAGAAATATTTTTTTTGGGATGGTTTTAAAACTGATGTTCAAAAATTTGTGACAGAATGTTTGGTTTTACAATGAAATGAAGTGGAAACAATTAATACCCCAAGTCTCCTACCACCACTTTCCATTCCAAGCCAAAGGTGGACATGGGTCTCGATGGATTTTATCACAGGTTTACCAAATTTTGCAAGAAATATTGTCATCATGGTTGTTGTTGATAGACTTACTAAATATGCACACTTTTGTGCACTATCTCACCCCTTCAAAGTAATCACAATCACCAATTATTTTATGGAGACAGTCCAAAAAATACATGGTACTCCAAATATTATAGTAAGTGAAAGGGATCCCATTTTCACTAGAAATTTTTGAACCGGATTATTCTCTTGTTTGGGTACTCAACTGGCTCATAGCTCATCTTATCATCCTCAATATGATGGATAAACAGAGATCGTAAACACATGTTTGGAAGGGTATCTTTGATGTTTTTCATATGATAAACAAACACAATGGTTCAAGTGGTTACCCTTGGTAGAATAGTGGTATAACACTTCCTTGCATACATCAGCAAAAATGGCCCCATTTATGGCACTTTATGGCTATCATCCACCATCCATCACATATTCACTAAGAGACTCCTCTAAGTTTAAAGCAGTGGAAGACCACATGAAGCATCAACAACAATTTCTTCAACTCTTAAAGGACAACCTGAATCTAGCACAAAATCGAATGAAACAACAAGCAAATCAACACCGCAGTGAATGAAGATTTAATGTGGGGGATTAAGTGTTTTTAAGACAACAACCATACAAACAGATGTCCATGAAGAAAACCAAGAAAGATAATATATTATCACCTAAAATACGGTTCCTACAAGGTGTTACAAAAGATTGGCAGTATGGCCTACAAATCGGAACTATCTGCATCTTCACTATTCCATGTAATTTTCTATGTTTCATGTTTAAAGAAGGTAATCGATGACAAGATATAGTTCAAATGATATTACTAGAACTTGATGTGGAAGGAAGAATAATATTAGAGCATGAAGAAATCACTGAAATAAGAACTTGACAACTTCTAAATCGATCAATTCTAGAGTATCTCATAAAATGGAAAAAATTACCCGTAGAAGATTCAACATAGGAAGATGAGTCCTTTATATAGCAGCATCCATAACTACTTCAGAGTTGAGGACAAAACTTGTTGAAGGAGAGGGGCATGTTAAGCCATTAATGATGGCACATTACCCCATATAGAGTGGCACATTACCCCCTATATATATTTTGGTGCATTACATATTATTTATGTCATCTTGGGTGTATTAATGGGTCTATTAGTTGTTATTGTACACCTTTGTCTCTTATATATAGGAAGGATATATTCTCATTTTAGTCACCATTGTCTCTTATCTTGTCTTGTGTACTATGTACATTGTGTAAGGAGATTCCTCCCTCAAAGAGGATTAATATTTATCTATATTATTCATTGTTAAGGCATAGATTACTCTCTTATTATCTATTTCTACTCTTTAATTTTATATTATTTCTGGTACTTGGTTGCATTACAATTTCATTGACATTAGGTTAGGTATGGGTTGTGAGTATATGTTGAAGCATCAAAGGTTAATTGTGAAATTCATAAGTATATTTTTTTTTAATTTACTCATTTTATAATTAATGGAACAAAAAATAAACCTGTGCATACATGACATATAAAACTTGCAACAAACAATGTATGGAGTGGAACCAACATAAGAGTTGTTGAGAGATGAAATGATGAATGGTTTTGAAAGAATGTGTTTTTTTTATGAATAACTTCATGTTATGGTATTCTTTTCAGCTCACAAAATCATGTATATTATTTTATAAATGTACATATACTCATTACACTTTATTTATATTCATGTAGATGGAATATGAAAATGAGGAACAAAATCAAACCAATCAACAAAACATTCTACCAAAAAACTCATGTACAATGTAGGCTAAAAGTGATGAAGAATTGAAAGATGAAAGTAGATTGATCAATGAAAACAATTCAAAGGAATAATTATTATCAATATAATTTAATGTTATTGTAAGTCGGATCTTTTGAATCTTTTCTCTATGCAAATCAAGCATTTATATATTAGACATGTTGTTCCAATTGGATGACGGCATGTTGGCAATAAGCGTAACACTTTGATATTGATATTTTTATTATTGTGGGTATTTATATTGTTCCATTTTGTATGATGAATAGTTTCTTATTCATATATAATAAAATGAACTTTGTATTATATTGCATTGTCCAATGTTGTAAAAATTACATTGTTGACTAACTATATGGATGTTTTACATTGTTACATTGAACACATGTCTAATCTAATGGTATAACACATTTATACAATCATTATATGCAAAACAATAATTAAATTTAAAAATGAATATTAATATCACAACCATATTAATTAATAATATGGTTGGCATACGTCGATTAGTGGCATTATTGAAGGTGGGGAAAATGAAAATTGTCGATCGACATATGCCAGACATATTATTAATTAATATGGTTGTTCTAGTTGACAGAATCCTTTAGAACAATAAAAGCATTATTATAAAATAAAATTTTAATATAAATACAATTATAAAATGTATTATATTATTTATATAATAGTAATAATGAATAAATTTATATCCCAAAAAGGTTGGATTCATTGGTGAAGAGTGAGGAGTTTTTCACCAGTGGGAAAGGTTCAATTCCAATGAGGGCCTTAGCTAGATCCATGGTGGAAGCTTGAGGTAGTGGTCAAACATGTCGCTCCACCAAAAGAGATTTAATTATATGATCTCGTGATACATGGAAATATAAGTGGACCAAATCCCACCCCCATGTCCTCCTAACATTTTTTTTTAATAATCAGGAAGAAGACTCAGTTTAGGGTTTAGGATTTTTCTCCACTAGGTTTTTTATCTCTACGTCTACCTGGCGCCAGTGCTCTGCTCGGTAGGGAACGTTTCCCTACTTGTGATCCCTCAGTGCTTCAAGATGGAAACCATATCATTCTCATCCCCTTTCATCCGTGCGTCAAGCCACCTCCAGTCGGTGCCTCAATTTCGACCTCCTTCAGTCAGATCTTCAAAGGAAGCAAGGAAGCCTATGGCCAACCAGCTATGATTGTTCAGGAAATTGTAGCCCCCTCCATTTCTATGGTAGAAGAATTGCTGGAAGAAGCAAGGAAATTCATAGAGTCCACCTTGGTCTGTCGTTTCAATGGTTTCTGGCCTCTCCTTGCTGAACTCCATAAGTGGATTTCTGAGGTATGGAAGCCGCTTCTTTCTGAGGCAATTTCTATTTACCCATTTGTTGGGGTTTTTTTTGTTGTGGATTTTGATACCCCTGAAGCTAGACTCTCCATCCTAGAATATGGCCTATGGTTTTGGGGAAGCTAGGGGATTTTTATGAAACCCTGTAGCCCACTCTTCGACCTAACTACAGATCAAATCTCTTGAGCTCCATTCTGGGTCAAGCTCCCAAACCTGCCCTTGCACCTTTGAAACTCTACCTCGCTTGAATATATTGGTAATGCTCTCAGCACCTTCCATGACCGAAGTCCAGAAAAAAAGGATTACATAAAAACCACATTTTCCCTCATTCGTGTAAAAATGGATTTCAGTGAAGGCTTCCCTACTGAGATCCACTTTACTAGCAAAGACTATGTGTGGGTCCAAAATCTAGACTACAAAAATGTATTGTTCAAATGCAGAGCTTGTTTCGAAACATGACATCTTGCCAGGGATTTCCCAAAAGCCTCTTAGATCCCCAAATCCAAAAAGACTCATTGCAAGTCTACTTGGTGGGAAGGAGAACTTCCATAACACTATACATTATTCGAAAACGAATATCTACCCGGAGAGGCTCCTTCAAAAGTTGAGGAACCTCTATCGGTTAAAAATGATGACACTCTAGAAGAGAAAGGGAACTCCACAACCCTTCCAAGGGACTTAAAAATTACAATTTCACATGTTGAATCTAAGGAAGCATTGACCATGTCTAAAACTCATGTAGAGTCATTATGTTGGACCAAAGTCAGCAATAAGAAAAAAGAAGCTTCATCTTCTCCGAAGCCACAAACAAACCCAATTTCCCCAAGAAAAACAAGAAGTCAACAAACTGCAATTCATTAATCTCTGAGATATGTTGCGATACGCAGGTTGTAGAACCTCAAAATCTCCATTTTTGTTTTTAGGATTTTTGGTCTATAGAGGCCCATGGTCAAATAATTAGAAATTGGTTCAGTAGAATTTGGTGTTATTTTGCCACTGATTTAAGGCACCTAACTGGAATTATTTGTTGTATCTTTTTAGTGGTTACACCACTGTCTTATTTTAATTCATAACCATTCTTGTCAAAAAAAATGAAATAAATTAATAAAAATATATTATTGAAAAAGAATTACTATTTTATTAATATAAAATTATTTATATATAATTAACAATCATAAATATGATTATGTTAATATAATTAGTGCAAAAAATATCAATCTTTTGTGAATAAGAAATATAAAAAAAAATTAAGGATTAATAGTTTTTTTAAATGAAAAAAAATTGAACATTTAAGAAATATTATAAAATAAATAATTATTATTGATTAATATTTTATTTTAAATGAAAAAAAATGGTCATTTAATGAATTATGGAAATTAATAATATTGATGATGGTGATGATGATGAATATTAATGTGCATTGAGACCCATTTGGAAATTAATAATATTAGTCAAATAAATTAATATTAATTAATAAATTATGGAAATTAATAATATTAATTAATAGGACAACCATATGGTTGCGATATTAATTAAAATTAATGATAATAATATTAGTGTTAATTATATGGTTAAGATTTTAATTAATATTAGTGTTTGACTAATAATATAAAATTATTTAAAATTAATACTAATGTTTGATGAATAATATAATAATATTTAAAGTTAATATTAATGTTTGATAATAATATAATATTATTTAATTTTCTAACATGTACAATTGACAACCAAGGATTGCAGTATGACTATAGCTAATATGTTTTCTATGCTTTTCAGATAGTAGGATGTTGTGATGGATTCTTCAAGAGGGGAGACCCCTCCCCCCTCTCTCTATTTACATGGAGAAAATAGAAAAGAGGGATTCTAACTTTTCGTAACCAAATTTTTGTGTTTATATTTTTTGATTTTCGCTCTTTCTACTCTTTTTCGAGCCTCCAATATTCAGCATAAACTCTCTGAACCGTCGATCTTGCGGAAAGCGAAAAGCAGGATTCCAATCTTTTTATAACCAAACTTCTGTATTTCTGCTTTCTGATTTTCACTCTTCTACTCTTTTCCGAGACGTTGATCTTCGACGAAAGCTCTCCGAACCATCGATATTGCGGGAAGCGAGATTCCAGTATTTTTATAACCAAACTTTGGCCTTTTTAGCTTCTCGCTTTCTCCTGGATCGTTGATTTATCCCAACACCACCCTTAACCATCGGATATCGGAATGCGGAATGCGAAAAATCGGGTTTACCACTTTTCATAACTGAGTCTTTTCCTTTTTCCACTTCCGCATTTTTGTTGGACCATTGATTTATCCTAAATTCATCCTCGACCGTCGGATCTTGGACTATGGAATGCAGAAGTCAGGTTTACCAACTTTCACAACAAAATATTTTCCTTTTCTTCTTTTCCGCTCCCAATTTTTCCTCGAAAAAAATGATTTGTGGCCTTTGATTTTTCTTCGCTATGCATCCAGGCCGTCCGTTCTGGTTTTTAATAATTTTTCTCTTCAAAGAACTGGATAAATCCCTTAGAACATGCATAAAACCCATCAATATCCTCCAAAGTCATGTGATATGGAAAAAATTTAGACCTTACTCTTTCTTTTGCTGGTCTAAGACTTTGTAGGGGAATTAGTGTAGATGCCTATGTAAAAATATTCAAAATTTAGAACAAGTCCTAACAGGGGCTCCAACTACGAGATTCTATCCTCCCCGTGAGGTAGCAAAGAAACCTATAGACTAGGTTCCTGATCCATCGAGATGGCCCCAAGCTTTTCCTGAGATCCCCAACGTGCTCTAAAAACAAAAACTGAACAAATACTGAAAACAAACTGAAAAATTGCTTAAAATAAATGCTCTCCGTGTCGAGCTTATTCACACCTATAACCTACCCTACTTATTGAGCACCAATGCCTAATCAGGTAAATGCTGACTTCCAATGAATCCAATCAAGCAAATGATCCCACAAACAAACTTTCCATCATGCTTGATCAAAAACAAAAATGAAGAACTTAATGGAGAAAGGTTATGATAAAGGAATTGATCTTTGTTGCACACACATAACCCACCATTCCCACTGCAAAACTTCTCCATATATTTAGCCACTGGATCATGACAACCTACAAAAATTTCTGTTATTTGTTTGCCATGACTAGGCTGCTCCAACTAAAACTCCTCTAATACCCTACCAAAATTCTCTTTAGAGGAATCTTGAAAAATGTGTTCATGATAATTTGCAAATGAGACCTTAACTTCTTCATCTAAAATCTCAAAATTTAATACCTGATTCCTTCCAAATGTTTCAAAGGAAATATCATTGTGTTCTTCAATAGAATCGGGAAAAATAATTTCTAAATTTAAAAAACATAAAGAAATATCCCATTTGGAGTCCTCCTCTTCTTGGTGATCCAATATATTATTGTAGAATGCTAGTTCTTTAGGTGCATTATCCAAGTATCCATCCTCACATTCATCATATATAGGCATGCTCAAATCTCCTTTAAAAACATTACTAACCAAATTTTCAACATACTAACTGCAATCTTCATAAATAAAATTAGTATGGCCCTCTTTCTGCACATCACCAGGTTGAACATCTTCCTACTCATAAGAAGAAGGATGGGAGTGCAAAGCAGATTCTAGTTCTTCACCCTTCTCATATTCTTTTTTGGGTTTTGACCCCTCAGGGAAAAGTGATGTTTCCCTCATAGGCTAGGATTGATGGCATGACTGCTTGCCCTTTTCATTATCTATATCTAGAAATGTCACATCCTCAAGTTTCTATGTTTGTTTAGAGGATATTAATATTTGTTTCAGATATTCAAATGAGGAAAAACACAATGGCAAACAGTTGTTTTCAGCATGCTGATTGCAATCTTCATAAAGAAAATGGATATGACCCCCTTCCTGTACATCACCTTCCTGCTCACCTTCCTGCTCATCATATACATGTGGGATAAGTTTTTCTTTAAAACCACCATTAACAGGGTTTGTAACAGGATGATGACATTCTTCATAAAGCATATTTTGTCTTCAAAGAAATTGCTCGCTACAAAAGGGGGATTTCTGATTGAACAGGGGCATCCTCCTCTTGTGACAAAATTTCAGGAGTTGAATGATATGAGGGACAATCTGAGTGATATTCCCCACTCCCTTCTTGGCCACACAGATATTGACAAGAATGTTGCAAACTGTCATCAATTTCAGAGAAAGAAATATAGTTGGTTGAATAAGAGTTTTGGATTATGTCCATTTCAAGCAAGGAAGACATTACCAACTGATGGGAATTTTCTGAATATCATGGCAATTGGTTTGTATTTCTTTTTGAAATGAGTATTCATGTAAAAATTCTAAAATATCTTCATCCATATACTGATCATCACCATATTTCTTTCAATTTTTCAATGAACTCTTTATCATCCGTGCAACAATCTTGATTTAGCAGCAGAGAGAGATATTGATCTTTAAAATGTTCATGAAATGTTGTATAAAAATATCTAAGGGAATATAAACTTCCTGATGGAAATCCCTCATACCATGACCTTGCATTCCCTTCTAAAATAATCATGAACATTTTCATTAAAGAATCCTCATGCAATTCAACTCCCATCTTATGTATATGCTTATGAAATCTAAAAAATTGAAGGGCGGCATCATCACCCTTTTGATCTTTGAATCTTTGAAGATATTCTTGCCAATCTATATTAGGTGTTTGATTTGGAAAACTAGGAATGTGAGCACATTTCATAGGAGAATACCTTACAACGATAGAACTCAACTTGATGATGAAGAAATTGAATCAACTCCTCACACTTTGCAACCCTTTGACAGTGGAGCTGCCATATAACATTATGAATACTAGATTCTTCGCAGATGGAGTCTCCAGGTGAAATATGCACGAACTTCTTAATGTTTGACCATTGTTCACCATCAACAATCAAATATGCAACTCTGTAGCTCATACCCAGAGGATATTTTAACCTTTGTTCCCCAGTATGGTCATCAGTATTTCCCAATGGAGTCACCTTCCAAAAACTTTTAGTGGAGTCACTATAGCATGTACAACCAGCATGTTTCTATGATCAGCTGCTCAACCATGTCATAGAACTAGGACAATGTCATTTTCCCAAGGAGATAATAGTTATTATTCCCCAACAACGATGCCAAGATGTTATCACCCAATAATTTTCCTATGTTTGTGGTAGAAGAATCATCGAGGTAACCATTTCAAACCAATCTTTAGACTGTATTCTAGCCTATACAGTTAGAGAGGGCTCTTTATTTGTCACAGGGATATTCACATATACATTTGGCTTTGAACAAGCATTTAGAAGGATATATTTTTGAGGAGAAGGGTTGGTTGGGTTATAAAGAGTGTAATACAAACAAACAAACAACACCATTGGGAAATGGAGTCATGACCTGAATCATTCAAGGGTATTACACTGAATAATGAGCAACGATTTTCCCTTTGTAATCTGAGGCAAAGTGGGTGTTATATTCAATCAAATATATTCAAATGGTGGTAGGAGAAAGGAGAAAGAGACCAGTGAAAGAAAGAGGCACCTATATATGGATTAATCTCTTGAAAACACCTTTAGCAGGAGCAACACTAAGGATAATGATCGAAATGGAGCATCTAACAAAGTATGAATTACACAACAATCATTATAAACACATTACGAATGTCATTTCTGATGCAAGGAGTGCTTAACAAAACGAATTCCTCGCATACAACTAGAAAGAATTAGCAGGAACTTACACATATGAAAATGATGCAAACAGGAAACACAAACTGAACATGGAACACCATGATGAATCTCAGAAACGCAGAAACATATTTCTCAGTAACACTTCCAAGAAAGTTGCTAAACTACAAAAACCAGGCACATAGGACTTCAAAAATGAAATTCCAACCTCTTCTTCCTCTATTGAGGTTACATTTATAGTGTCATGTGCTCCTGAGACCAACCTCGAAACAGAGCCAAATTTAGTTTACCAAAATAGAGAATCAATCCCACACACATAAAATCCTAACAGATTATGATCTGGAAGATCGCCATGATCACGAGCGAATCAAGAAGGCACGTTGGGTTGTGCGTGATGGGAAAAAATAGAAAACCAGACAACTGGAAATCAGGATCGCTTGATCGAAAATGATGGTTTAGAGCACCTCCAATGACCTGCAACAGTTTCAATATTCCCTGCATCTTCCACATGCGAAATGGTTCTGGACCGTTGATCTCGATCAGAACTTAATTTGAGCCGCCAAAAGACAAATCTCGTACCCGATTTTGCAATTTTCCAACTTGAATTATCCCTTGCTAGTTTTCATTCCGAAATCATCCTTGGTCATGGATCAAGAATTTTCTCAGATCGTCATCGTTGAAATATGCATGCCCTAAGCAATTCCGCAGATTTTAAAACGTAACTACCCTGTGCACTTTCAATCTATGGAATCAACCTCAATCATTGATATTCCATATCATCAAATCTTAATTGTCGAAACTTGCGCCTCGTACCAAATGACACATATTTGAAATGTTCATTCATCCGCACATGTTGGATTAGTAGAATTATTTTCCACCATAAATCTGATTCTACCTTTGATCCGAGCCATTGAAAACTATGGGGTTTACCAAATTTCGTAAATCGAGAGATATTCTTATCCCGTGTGCATGTTTCCCTTTTTTGCACAGTCGATCTTAGGAAGACACTCTCTGAGCCTTTTATCTAAGGTCAAGCTGCGGCCTATGGAAAGCGGAAAGAGGGCTTTCAACTTTTTATGATCAGATTTTTTCCCTTTTCGATTCCGCCCTTTTGCTCCTTTTTGAGGCGTTGATCTTCGACGAAAGCTATTTGGACCGTCGATATTGCGAATCATGGAAAGCAGGGTTTTAACTTTTTACAAATTCTTGCTTCTTCAGCTTTTTTATTTTCTCCTTTCTACTCCTTTCCAAACCATTGATCTTCAGCAGAAGCTCTCTGGATTGTTGATCTAGTGAAAAGCAGAAAGTGGGATTCTAACTTTTCGTAACCAAATTTATGTGTTTCCATTTTCTGATTTTCGCTCTTCTACTCTTTTCTAAGACGTCAATCTTCGATGAAATATCTCCAGACCGTCGATCTTGCGGAAAGTAGAAAGAGGGATTCCAATCTTTTTATAACCAAACTTCCGTATTTCCGCTTTTTGATTTCCATTCTTCTACTCTTTTTCGAGCGGTTGATCTTTGGCGGAAGCTCTCTGGATCGCCGATATTGCAGAAAGTAGAAAGTGGGATTCCAATATTTTTATAACCAAACTTTCACCCTTTTCGCTTTCGCCTTTTAGCTTCCTACTTTCTCCTAGACAGTTGGTTTGTCTCAGTGCAACCCTTGACCGTCGAATCTTGGAATGCAAAAAGCGAAAATCAGGTTTACCACTTTTCATTACCGATTCTTTGCCTTTTTCTGCTTATGCATTTTTGCTGGACCGTTGATTTATCTCGGAGTCATCCTCGACCATTGGATCTCGGACTGCGGAAAGCTGAAGTCGGGTTTACCAACTTTCACAACCGAATCTTTTCCTTTTCTTCTTTTCTGCTCCTGATTTTTCCTTGGCAGAAATGATTTGTGGCCTTTGATTTTTCTCTGCTATGCATCCAAGCCATCCGTTTTGGCTAAATTTTGACCTTGATCAGATTTTTAATATTAAGGCATATTTATAAGGATAAAACTCAGGATTTTTTATAATTTTTCTCTTTAAAGCACTGGATAAACCCCTTAGAACATGCAGAAAACCCATCAATATCCTCTAGAGTCATGTGATATGGAAAATTTTCAAACCTTACTCTTTATTTTGTTGGTCTAAACCTTTGCAGGGGAATTAGTACAGATGCTTATGTGAAAATCTTCAAAATTTAGCACAGGTGCTAATAGGTTGAATCCTTCTAGATTAAAGTACATATTCCTCATCACTTGAGGAATCAAATCTTTCTTCTGTAATTATTTTGGTTGTTCTCTCATCATCTTTAGCGGTGTGAGCATGGTGTCTTTTCTTGTTCCACTTCTTGTTGGAGCATCCTTTGTTTCTGGGACAATCTATGGAGTAGTGTCCCTTCTCATCACATGTGTAACATCTAATACTGGATAGAACTCGTTTGGGTTTCCTTTGACTTTAGTGATGATAGTCCTCCCTCTTGTTGTGATGATGGTCCTCCCTTTTGTTGTGATCATGGTCCTCCCTCTTGTTGTGATTTCTTTAGGTGTGTAATTGAGAGCTTGATCTTCAGTTTCTCCCATCTTCTCTTCTCTTGTTAGAGCCAAGCTTCTTCTTATGTGCATTCTTCCCAAATTCTATTGAAAGTGATCAACTTCGTTCTGGCACATATTCCTTGAATGAATGAATCACATGATCATGGGAGACCATTCAAGGTGGTCATAACAATCTCTCCTTCTTCTACCTTCTCTTCAACTGCTTCAAGTTGTTCCTTCATTTGAGCAACCCTCATGAAGTAGGATTGCATGGTCTATGAAATTTGTCTCTTCACATTCTTTAGCTAGTTCCTTAATGCCATATTTTGATTGATGTTAGTTCCTTCGAATGGATCCATGAAAGCATCAAACACTTCCTTAGGTGTCTTCAAGAATGACACATGAGGGATGAGATGATCCTCAATAGAATATACAATGATTCTCTTGGCCTTGACCCAAGTTCTTCTTATGGATAGTCTTAGCTTCATCTCCCTCCAGAGTTGGAACTTCCCCACTAATATGCTTGTCCAAATCATTTTCTTCAAGGATAAGGGAGATCCTATACTTCCATGCTCAGAAGTTGTCAGCTCCCCCAAGCTTATCGAGAATTTGGGTGTGATGAGTCATTTTGAAATGAGAACCTCAAATGGAAATAGTAGATATTTAGATCTTAGAAAATTGAGATACCTAAGCTGATTCTGGAGCTAGCTGACCTAGGGTTCCATAGAGAAACCCTAATTTTCCAAAATTAGAATATTGAGATTATATCTGGATACAAATATGCACCTCATTGAGGTGAGTTGTTTAGTGATGTCCTTTGCCAAATTTGGTGGAGGGAAACTCCAAAACAATGATTCCCTGGTTTCTCCTGGCAGTAGAGATGAGGCCACAAATAAAATTCTTGGAACTGAATTATGAATCCACAGAAAGATGCACCCTTATAGGGAGAGTTTCCTAATGTACTCATTTTTTCAGATTGATGGTGCAAAACCCCAAAAGTTTGATGCCCTAGTTTTCTCCCACCACTAGTGTCTAGTCAAATATGAAAATTCACCAAATTTGATTCTACTCCCTCCAAAACATCCACCCTTATAGGGAGAGTTATGGTAGTCCTCTTTTCTTGATGATCTGTGGAGAGAAGACCTTGAACTAGGATTACCTAGTTTCCCACTGTTGCACAATGCCTTCTTTCATAGGAGCTTTGATACCATGTTTGTTTTTCTACTTTAATTCAATTTTATTATGATATTTATTTGAAAGAATAACAAGTACAACAAGATACACAAGATACAAAGATTTTCCTTGGGGAAACCATAAAGGAGAAAACCCCACAAACTTGCTCAAAATAGTTTTCTCACTAATACAATATCATAAGACGGAAAATCCCAAGAATGTGATGTCTTCTGCAGCTCACTCTCTTTCTCCTCTAGCGAACTTGTCCTCTCTCTCTCTCTCATAATGCTCACACGAGGGAGTGTGTGAGTGTGCATATAAATGAGGGAGGGTGCATCCTTATTTATACACATCAAGTGACTGACCTAAAACATAACTGGGTCTACCTCTTACCCTAGCAGGGTCAACTTCACCTAGGGACAGAAAAATACATTTTATTATATTAATCTTGGGGACTACTACCCTGACTTACAACAAAGGTTTTACCTCAATGGACATATAAAATAATGGCATCGCAAACAGAGGGAAAACATCTTCCATGGGGGTACAACAATATACAATGATAATATACAACATAATATCTTCTGAAGTTACAATTACAACAACAATATATGTGATGATACTACCACATGAATTATGGACATTATGATGATGAGTACAAGGTTCAGATGCTAAAGATTGATAAGAAGGATTGAGATTTCCTTTCTAAATAACAATAGTTCTTTGAATATTTTGATATATATGTCACCATCCCAATTTCAACATATCTACACCTGGTTATATTGATGAAGAACTACATAAGTAGTGAGGAAGAATCCACATTCACTCAAAACTATTAGATAAAGAAAAATTATATCCTATCATCATGGACAATGGCAACTAGAAAAATATAGGGTCCTAGTAGTTTGTAGTAGAGTTACACTACTTGATCATTTATCACCGCAATTTCTTGATTTAATTAGAAAACATAGGTCTATTTAAGTGTCCAACAAATTTTCAATGTAATCTAGTGTTGGGATATTCAATTCTTGCTAGAGGGAATTAGGTCTTACTCGAAGAACATGACAAGATATATGGTAGGAAGGTAGGTTGCAATGTGGAATTTTACCATTATGTCTTGAGAGTAACATTTAACATCGTTTATGCTATGGTTATCCAACTTCATGACATACGTAAATCATTTGTATTAATTGCATTCATCATAACATAGAATAGTGAGCTATCTACATACCATTCACCCATATAAAAATTCATAGGCTCAATTTGAAAAAAAGGATGTCTTGGATTACTCCAATTCAATACCATCATTGAGTACATCATATTTTCTACAACATGAGCGTGAGTATACCACCCATAATGGAAATAACAACAACAAAAACATTAAGATTGAAAACAACCAAGTGGACAAAAACCTTATTTTTGTAGTCCCTAACGGATTTTTATCCACTTTCAGATCAATGATCATTTCTAATCATGTCAAATACCTTGGTAACTTAATTAACTTATTTTTCTACACAAGTACAATCGCTTATATCTTAAAAATTTCTAGTTGAAATAAGCCACTAAACTGGGTGTTCCTCTTGTCTTCTTAGTCCTCTACGTAAACATTTATTTTAGTTCCACGTGGCATCATTGTGGATTTCAAGGTTTTTAAAGTTTTTTTTGTTCTTTTTGTTCCGTCATGTTATTCTACTCAAAAAATGAAGGGGCCAACAACAAGGAAAATCCATGAAAATGGCTAACACTGGTTGGTAGGAGAGTGGATGAAAAAAACGTTTTTCATATTCCTGATCAAGGTAATTTTAATCAATCGATCAATAAATTATGACCTTAGTTAAACTCTTAAATAAGAACTTAATTAAGGGTTCTCGATGGACAAGGAAAACCTCGATCGAGGAATTAAATTGGGTTAAGTAAACACGTGATCGAGATCTATAGATCATATTTGCATGCAGATTTTCACAGTGGATCAACATTATGCTTGATCTTCTGGATTTCACTATGTTAGGGTTTCAAAGCAATCGACACGTTTTGAGTGGACACCCCACCCATCTTCAGGATCTGGTTGAAGTTGTGAGTAAATGATAGGAATGGCGAAAATAAATAAGGTTGGAGGGAGAAGTATCCATTATGATATCGATCAAGCTATAGAGCTTGATCGAGGTCCCTATTTTATCCAATTGCATGACATTTTCATACCAGGTGCCTCGATCGAGCTATGTTTGTTAACCCACAAATACCTAAATCAAGGGTTGAATTAACCCTCGTTTGAGCTATGTTTATTAACACATAAAGACCTTGATTGAGGATTTAATCATACGCTTGATTGAGGTATTTTGAAAATCCTCATCAATCCCTCAATTAAGATTATAAACCCTCAATCAAGCTATATTTATTGATCCAAGGTTAAAATCCATAAACCCAGCCCCTGCCTTGCAATATTTTTTATAGATACAACTTCTAGGGGGTGAAAACCTATCTCTTTCATCTTAGTTGGAAAAGTTGATGCTAATGGATTCTTCATAGAAATCCCCATCGAATGCCATCTCATTTTCACACTTTTGATCTCATAATATGTTTTTAATTTATTTTCTTTTAAAACTTTTACTTAATTTTTTTTGCCACACTTTCAAAGAAACTAAGAGAAAATTCATTACTATAAAAACTGCACAACCAAAAAATTATTAAAAATATGCGGGATCCTTGTGGATTTTTCCTCTTCAAAAGGGCATTTTTGTTTTTAGAATTTAGGTATATAAAATGTGATTCAAATATTAATTGGTGAGCTTTGTAAAATTATAAAAACTATAGTTTTTTTTTAAGAAGTGGGATCTACCATGTTTTGTCTAGATCACGCTCATATATTTGGTTTTTGAAAATTGTATATTGAGCATTAAATTGAACAAAACTCTTGGAGCATTATAAGCGCTAACCAAAACGCCTGCACTCGCCGGAATCTGGCAGAGTAATTAGTTCTGAAATAACAATTTAGAGGTTTTAAACCAGGATTTCGACCATTTGGGTCGTTTTAAAATGGGTCATTTAGTATAGAGCACCTAAATCTAATTACAAAAATTAAGAAATTGGAAAAATTACAGATTTCATGAATCATTTTATGGGGTTTCTATCCAAAATTCTCCTGAAAAGCAGGGCGTGTTAGTTGTCTTTTATCCTACGTGAAAACTCTCTTGTTAACTTTTCCATCAATTATAAAACACAAGCATTTAATTAAATGCAAATCTGGTGCATTAAATGACATTAATATTTTTTGGAAAAATATAATTAGAAAGACAACACAATCCCCTACAAGTTGTTGTTTTACTACACATCAAAATTCACAAAGCTTTTACAAATTTTGAAGCCTTCAATTTAAAATATATATAAAATGTCAATTTTTCATCATTACATTTCATTACAATGTGTTACAATTTTTATGGATTCACACACCAATTCATATCAACTCCAATTAGTTAAATCATATGAACAACCTATCTTATCACTCTAAGAAGATCCATCTCACTCACCATTAGAACCTTCTGGGCATTGTCATTCCTCAAAATTATTTTGAGGAAGGACAAATATCAATCTACATGCATACACATATGATCTCTATTTTAATACATATAAGTTGCACAAGTATGGGAAGACATATAAAATCACTTCCAACTCATCTTTAATTGTCCCATTGATTACTATTAAATAAGTCACTTTTTACAAAATTCATGTTATTTTATTTCATTGACTAAATTAAGAAAGAAAACAAAGGGAAGCTACCTTCTTATAATATTTCAATGATTGATTCATGCATAACCTTTCATTCAAAACATGCATCATACCATGTAGTTGGCTCTTAGTTATTCCTTACCCCATTTCCATGCACATCACACCTCCCATAGTTGAGTGTAGAGATTGAGTGAAAATTCACATAAATATTGGAAGATGGAAAGATTAGGTCTTGTATATTACCTTGTGGATTCTCAGTAAAAAAAGTGGCAGATTTGCATAGACTAGATAAAAAAAATCTCAGTTAAAAAAGTGGCATATTTGCGTAGACTATATAAAACATTTAACAATGTTACTATTAAGAATCATTACTCCACCAAGCTAAATCTTGCTTTAAGCCATCACAAAAACATATGAAACCCAGTAATGTATGATAAATAACTTTCAAGACAAAGATTATTATCTAATTCATTACCAAGTACATATGGAACCCAATAATGTATGGTCAACAACTTTGAACAGAGATTATTATCACCATCCTAATTCAAACCTATTTAATGCACTTACCATTTTGATGAGGATCACCTATTTTTTATTTCTTAGCCACATCCTTGATTACAGCATGGAGTTGTCAATTAAAATCGTGATGTCAAACATTTCAAATTTAAAACGCAGTCACAAGGAAAATGCAGAACAAGTAATTCACAATGGACAATCAATGGATAAAATAATTAAATTTTTTTAAGATGTTTTGAGAATTAAAAAATGATTTTTAAAATAAAAATTTTAATAATTGGTCTAAATAAGTGTTGGTAAACAATTTAATATGGGGAGATGTTCTAATGTTTTTATTTAATAAGACAATAAAAAAAACTAAAAATTTAATTAGTTAAAAAAATGTTAGTCATAAAAAACTCAATATAGGAGAGATGTTTTAATGTTCCTACCTAACAAAATAATAATATATCTAATATAATTATCCAAAAAAAATGTCCATGTGTAAGGCCTCCTAAACAACCCATGGTTTTATTGTACATGGTTTAGGAGTGCCTTGCAAATGGTACAAACCATGGTTTTATTGTACATGGTTTAGGAGGACTTTGCAAATGGTATTAAAACCGCATGGAATACCTCCTAAATAACTCATGGTTTTATTGTACATGGTTTAGGATTGAAAATAGTTTTAAAGCCATGTTTTAAACACATGCTTTTAAAACCACAGTTTGTTTAGGAGGGCCTTGCACATGGTTTTAAAACCATGTGCAAGGCCCTCCTAAACAAACTGTGGTTTTAAAAGCATGTGTTAAAAACATGGCTTTAAAACTATTTTCAATCCTAAACCATGTACAATAAAACCAAGGGTTATTTAGGAGGTATTCCATGCGGTTTTAATACCATTTGCAAAGTAAAACCATGTGCAAGGACCTCCTAAACAAACTGTGATTTTAAAAGCATGTGTTAAAAACATGGATTTAAAACTATTTTCAATCCTAAATCAATAGATTTAATCCGAGGCTTAATAAAACCTAGGATTTAGATATTTAAATTAAAAATTTCAAGAAAAAAATATTTAATATTTAATTTTTTTTAAATATAATAATACTTTTTAAATTTTAAGTTAGGATGTGTACTCAATTTTTCAAGATTATAAAAATTAGGGTTGCATATGTGGCTATGCAATTGATGCATATTTTTTTTAGATTATCTTTACACAATTTTTTTTGAAGGAAAAGCATGGTGAAACAAGTATTTTTTAAAGGAAGGGCATGGATATAAGTCAAAAGGACATTTTTCATTTTTTATTATTTAATGTCTTTACGATGGATTGAGAATTAATTTGGATAATGTTCGGCCAATCAAGTCATTATATGGTAGTGGTAACCAAATAATGATATAATAGATGTCTCTTAATATATGAGGTCATGCAAAAGGTTAATGATTCATATAAATTATGATAATACAGAGGAATGACATAGTGGGAAGTGTAATGGACATAGCATATGAAAGTACAAAGGGTTAATGATTGATATAAATTATGATAATATGGAGGAATGATATACTGGGAAGTGTAATGGACCTAGGATTTGAAAGTAGCTTGTAAACTATAAATTATGACAAATATATGAGGTCATATAAAAGGTTAATGATTGATATAAATTATGATAATATAGAGGAACTATATAGTGGGAAGTGTAATGGGAAGTGTAATGGACCTAGGATCTCAAAGTAACATGTAAACTATGAATTATGATAAATATATGAGGTCATATAAAAGGTTCATGATTGATATAAATTATGATAATATAGAAAAATTATATAGTGGGAAGTGTAATGGATCTATGATCTGAAAGTAACCTGTAAACACAATTCAATGTAAATATTATTATTTTCCTCAATGTGGGCATATTGGTATGCTTAAGTGAAAAAACAAGCATGGATGACCAATCAATTACATCGTGGATCCATGAAATACATAGGTTGGAAAACCATGGTTTTGAAAAAGTACATGGAGGATCTATGTTAAATATAGATTATAGCCACAATAAAATGCAAATTGGATTTATGTCTTAATCTTCATTAAGAGAACAAGTAGAATTGACTGAAAATGCATAACAAGTAGGTTGTATTTGTTATATTTTTTTAATTGCATAGATAACATTCTAAAACAATTTACAACGGTAGGATTATTGAAATAACAATAAGCACAAAAACACAAAGAACATAGAGATTTTCCTCGGGGAAACCACAAGGGAGAAAACCCCACAAAACTTCCCTAGTATAGAACTCAACCAAGACAGTGTAAAAACCCATGATATCTACTTCTCTCTCTCTCTCTCTCTCTCTCTCTCTGGCGGACTTCTCCTTCCCTCTCTAGCGAACTTGCTTGAGTGAAGTGAGTACCAAATGAAGGAGATGCCTCTCTATTTATACTTGACTCTTGACTTGACCTAAAACCTAATTGGGTCGAATTTCTAACTAACAATGACGATTTGTCAAGTAAAGTACCAAAATTATATTTATTACAATGACTCACAGGTACTATTGACTCGACTTACATTCATAGGTTTACATTGATTCTTTCAATGAATCTTACATGACCAATTACATCATTGACACTTCCTGAAAGAGGAATAACAATAATATAAATACAATATCTTTCAAAGTTATAATATTTTAACACTCCCTCTTAACTAGGAAGGTATTCTTCATCAACCACAACCACAACTGTACAACTGACTGGTGAGTCTCTATATGTCATAAGAAGTTTTGGAACAATATAATACATCTTCATCATCAACCTGGAACTACAGTATCATCAGCATCATCAATATGTGAATACTGGGACATCATCATCATCTGGAGCATCACCAGTATATGGATACTGGGACATCATCACATGCAACATCAGTATGTGAATATTGAATCATCATCTTCAATATTAGTATGTGAATACTGGATCATCATCTGCAATATCAGTATGTGAATACTGGAACACCAACAACATCATTAGCATGTTAGTGCTAAATCAACATCATCAACAAATAAATGCTAGATCATCATCTGCACTATCAACATAGAGATGTTGAAACAAACATCATCAGCAGCAGCATAGAAATTCTGAAACAACATCAACATCATGAGCATAGGAAATGTTGGTAACAACACAGATTGCTAGTATATCATCCTGTTCATCAACATGGGAATGATGGTATCAACACGGAGTTTTGGAATCTCATCGTCTTCATCAACATGGGAATTTTGGTATCAACACAGAGTGTTGGCATCTCATCATCTTCATCAACATGGGAATGTTGGTATCAAAATAGAGTGTTGGCATCTCATCGTCTTTCCCTTAGGACATGTGAAGCAGGATCACAATGGGTTCTCTTATAGATCCACTCAGGCATTTGTCTGAGTTACTAACCCTTTTGGGAAAACAAGCCTAGTCATACATATGGATCTCCCTGAGGACCAAACAAGCCTTGTCTAGCCTACTAACCATTTTGGGAAAACAAGCCTAGCCATACATACCCTATCTAGGCCGAGCTACCACACCACTACAACATAAAATCTACTACATATTCCTTACTCCCTCTTTCAAGGAGGTCCTTCCAGACTACACCAATATTGTCTCGAAAGTATTCAAACTTTACATGAGACATAGGCTTAGTCAATACATCAACCAATTGTTACTCTATAAGAACATACTTGAGATTTACATCTCCCTTTTGCACGATATCCCAGATGTAATGATACAAATTTCAATATTGTTTGACTTATCATGAAACATCGGGATTTCTGTAATATTAATTTAACTCTGATTATCACAATTTCTATCAATCACATCTATCTCTGCATCAAATAATGTTGCCAACATATTGTGAAGCCATACTACTTCACTGTTACATGATGTACATGTTGCAATGTATTCATCCTATGTCAAGCTAAGTGCAATATTGGACTGCTTTCAACTGAACCATGAGATCATACCTGATCCCAAACTAAAACAACATCCTGAAGTTCTCTTTCTGTCTTTGGCACTTTCTTCCCAATTTGAATCTGTAAATTCATGTAATATGATCTCACCATCTGATGCATATCTAAGACCATAATCCACCATACCCTATAGGTACCTCATCACATGTTTTTTCTACCACTTGGTGAATATATATGGGTTCCACCATATACTGACTTAGGGTGTTTACAACAAAACATAACGAATCAAAATGACTTTTATTTTATTTATGAGAATATTCCATGGATGCTAAAAACGTTTTTAGATTGAAAATCTTGCTCGATGAAGATTTGAATTAGAAATTTCAAAGAAAAAATGTTTAATTTTTAATTTGTTTATTGTTTTTATCAAATATATTAATATTTTTTAATTTTTAAGTTAGGATGTACCTATCATTTCTTAAAGGTTATAAAAATTTATAAAAATTAGGGTTGCATATGTACCTATCGAGGACCATGCAATTAATACATTTTTTTACATAATTTTTTCTAAGGAAAAGCATGGCTATCCACCTATTTTTTTAAACGAAGGGCATGGATATAAAGAAAAAAGGCATTTTATTTTTTATTTTTTATTACTTAATGTCTTCTCGATGGATTGAGAATTGATTTGGATAATGTTGGGCCAATCAACTCATTATATGGTAGTGCTAACCAAATAATGATATAATCGATGTCTCTTAATATATGAGGTCATACCAAAGGTTAATGATTGATATAAATTATGATAATATAGAGGAATTATATAGTGGGAAGTGTAATGGACCTAAGATATGAAAGGAGCCTATAAACAATGTTGGCTCAAACCTCAACCAACAAAACCCAGTCAACAGGGGTCCCACTCCGTCGACACTGGACTCGTCGCAATCTCCCTGAGCATTGGCCCAAACAGGTTTTACCCTGTCCAACAACACCGGCAGAATGGATGAGGTCTCATCAGAGATGTTCAAGGGAGGGATAACAAAACCAAGTTTCCGCAGTATAGAAGAGGATTAGGGAATCAACAATTTATCATCCTAACGACTAGAACAAATCAACTTCTTTAACAAAACCATTCATCATTCCATATCATTCATTCTTAACGGTAACAAATCTATAAGAGCGGAACATATCTAAAAAGATATCAGCATTCATAAGCAGTAACCATCGCATCATAGATCCATATTTCAAATTCACTTCACATTCATCATTGAATTTTGTAGGAATAGAAAGACAGAAAAAGATAATAGAAGATAGCAGCGATTCAAGTCAACATCAGTCTTATCATATTACTTCTACGTAATCAACCACAGATCAAAACAAATAACAATTCATCTCCATACTGATACCTCAGATGTCAATGATCAACTTGATCTCTACAACATTCATCTATCGATATCTTCGTTCACAATTCTTCTTTCTATATATAGGATTGCGCCTTTACATTCATTGTCCACTTCTAACTAACTCCTAACTGATTTAACTGACTAATGACCAATATCCACAAAAAATGGTCAACAAGTACAAAAAGTGACATAAAATCATCAAAAAATAGTCTATCTTCCGCCTATCACGCCATCTTTGTCTTGCTCAGCGTCTTATGAGCTTGCGCAACATCCGCGATGCTGGACAACTTACCCCAACCCCTTGCCAACAGGCCCCCAACATAGTATTGTGGCTCATCCTCAAGACACTTTAGGTGGACATAGTGTACTCATTGATTTTAATCTTGAAGTCTTCGTATTGCTGAGAAATTTCTGTGACTTGCGCCTTGGCTTTCTCAACAACATCCTAACATGTAAGGCGATCCTGCTTCAATGGATACTCCATCATATTCGCATTGAATTCCTTCTTACTGTCCTATACAGCCTACAGCACAGCGACTACTTTTACTGACAGTTGTGCTCCAATCTCTTGAAACTTGTCCAGCTGGTCACTACATTTCTGTTGTCTCTCCTGTGCCTTTGCAACTCGGTGTTGGATCTCCCTCAGTTCTGTAGATCATGTGATAGAAACAATTGATGGCATTGTCCTTAACACCATCTTTAATGTTGCTAATTGGTTCTCGGCCTCATGCAACTACTTGGTGAGTTGATCTAGCTGCTCATCTTGAACGTAACTACCCCAAAATTGTGTCATTGCCTCTATGACCTTCTTTGCATCTTTCTCCATTTCCTTAAATTGTGGCACAATCTCTTCAATGGCAGTCTTTCATTCCGCAACCTGCTTCGATGGTGTATCGGGGTAAACTGTAGCATTCAACAGGATGTTGTCCAACTGGAGCTCCATGATGACTTCTCCAAGTTGCTTGGCCTTGGCGACTGCATCCAGCTCAGCTGTGCTTTTGAGGATGTACTAGAAGGAATTTGTAATGGCCTCTTCTACCTGCCCCTAACTCTAAATAACTACACCTTATCAATAAAAAGGGGGTCGCTTTCCTTTTTCAATTTAGTAATTTCCGCAGCAGCCTTATTCTTCAGTTCCTCCTACGTTGTCGTCAATGCTGCGATCTCCTACACTTTTTTTGCTGTCAGCTGCTCCCTTACCCGTCGCAATTCCTCAAATTCCTTCTTCATTTCCTATTCTTCAGTTTGCAACTGTAGGTACTAGTCACTGAGCTCGTTTTCTCTATTTTCCAACTCCTGGTTGGCGACCTGCTGCATGTTCACTAGCATCTGAGTCGACAGCTTGTTGATGTCCAACGCAATGAACTGCAGCTATTGCAGTGAGTAGTTGATATCCTCTCGTCTAACATCAATTGAAATTGAGGGAACCTAAACGTTCCTCTCCCATGGCTCAGTGCTAATCGACACGAAATCCTACACAACTGCACTTTTCAGTCCTCCTCTTGCTACAACATTATATATTGAATCTAACTTGGTGCGTACCTTAGCAAAACCTTCCTAGGAAGACCTCCGCATTTCTTTGGCCACAGTATCAGAGGAATTAGTGACGTCCTTAATAAGCCATTGTAGTTGTGCCTCCATCACTAATCTGGTGCTACTACCCGCATCCTGCTCCATTCACTGCTTGGTCCTGCTCTCTTCTAGAATGCGCTGTGCTTCCAGATCTATGTATGTCGATGAATCTCCATCAAAATCATGATGACTTTGATCCTTGTGCATAGTCTCTTTAGGGGCGTCTATGGGTGACCTCATCGATACTTCTTCTACGCTTACTAGTTCGCACCAGTCTACAGGACAACCCTGGACCGTTGTGTCCAATTCTTCATCTATCAGCTTATAGCTTATTGGCATCCATTGCTTTCCAGGGTCGCGTAGAGCGTGGATCTAAATAATATGCGGCTCAATGGAGAACCACATAATCCACTGATATTTCACTGCTGTTGCATCTGATAACCTTGGAAATTTGACCGTTGCTTCTTGTAACGCCTCCTAGTAGACCCAAAAGTGGATCGCACAATCCTCTTGCCGACTGGGCTCCTCTACCCACCACAAGTTTTGACATCGTGTGCCTTTTCACACCTTAATAGCTTCAACCGTCATTCTTTGGTAATCCTCTAGATCCATCCAAGCCACCAACGCAATTAAGATCAATAACCAACTATAAGTGAAATTCCGCTCCCCGACCTAAACGACGAACGCATCCTCAGTTAATTGGTTCAACAAAAAGAGGGACCAGGACATTTGGACTCCCTCGACGCATTTCTACACACATGCAATCACCCCCAAAGTGCATTGAATAGGGTGATTCTTCCTGACAATATTACTTGCCAAAATCCGTGTGCCAATACGCATCGCTCTGTCGTTAATGGTGTCGATGCGATAGGCTCTTCCATCACGCTGTAAATCACACCTCTCCTTCAACCATGCTGCTAGTCACTTATCATTATCTCATCCATTGAAATACTACGATGGGTTTGGCCCATCCTTTGGCAACCCTGTAATCTCTTAAATCAAATCAACAGTGAGCGTTATTGGTGTGTCCAACCACAATGTTCCGCCATGGAATCACACCAAAATTTGTTTGACACATGCATTGGCTTCATTCAACCACCCAAAATGTGGCATATTGATGACCCCCAACAACCTAGACTTACGAGCCCTTGAGCCCATGGATGAGGAATGCGCACTACTAGTCCTCCTGCAACCGAAGGCAATGACTCATAGGGCTCGTCCGCTACATCTTTCAGTAGAAATAGATCATGATATTCATACTTCATATTCATCAATGTGGGGATGATGTCAGTGGTGCACACCATCCCTTTCGGTAGAGGCGGCATTTTCGATCGATACTTATGATTTTTGGTCAAGCGCTAGGTTTTGCACCAGGGCGGGTGGGAGCAATGTATCCTAGAATATCCTTCATAGAAACCCCTGTGCAAAATGTTTATTCAACAACTCTGGAGCTAGAGGGCCCCGTTTGGGTAGTTCCTTTCCTTTACGCCCTGATGGAATTTCTCGTCTACCTCTTCTATGGCGGCATGAAGCTTGGCTTCTGGGCCTTCCTCTTTCCCCGCGGAATCAATGATGATCTGACTGGCGTGCTCATGAATTCTTCCACAATGGTAGTTGATCGAACCGGTGACTCCTGCTCACTCAATATATCCACAGTGTTGGGGTTTCTCAGCATTCCACACCAATACACCTCACTTGTCCAGCTATCACACACCCTCGGCTTCACTTTGCAACTCACACACTTCCCTCAATAGTGGCTTTGCTTCAATCACTCTCTGTAATTATACTCAACGCAACTCAATGGTGCTTTTGACCTGCGTCGAGCACCTTCTTATAACATGCAGGTGCTCCATCATTCATCATTACTAAATCATCCGCAGTCATCATGACTAAATATTGCATTAATTACCCAAATACGTCATCGATTCTACCAACCCAATGGTCGGATTATCCATAAAGTGTGTCACTTCAATAAGTGATGCCAGCTAACTACTCTGAACTGCCTCTATTTATTACTAATTTGACTAAATCGCAGCCCTGCGGCTGCCACAGTCTGTCTACCTAACTGCCCTAATGACCCCTATGCTTGCGCATCCACTTCCTTCTGGCGTGCCCTTCCTGCTTCTGTCTATCCTACCGATATATATATATATATATATATATATATATATATATATATATATGTATGTA
>LPNX010645960.1:75062-143303 GCA_001517045.1 Pseudotsuga menziesii
TGTTGATTCAATCAAGGATCACCTCATACCACAGGTGTCCTCCCTCAATACACCTAAAGCTATGTTTGATGCCCTAACCAAACTGTTTGAAGGGAAGAACAAAAACCGGAAGATGACTCTAAGGAACCAGTTGAAGAATGTAAAGATCCAGAATGAGGAGACCATCCAATCATACTTTACAAGGGTCTCCCAGATCAAAGAACAACTTGAAGCAGTAGATGAAGAAGTGGAGAATGCAGAAATTGTGATGACAACCTTGAATGGTCTCCCTAGGTCATGGGATTCTTTCATCCAAGGAATCTGTTCTAGGAAGAAGCTAATCAAGTTCAGTAGACTATGGGAAGAATGTTCACAAGAAGAAGCTTGAATAGAAGCTCGAGAAGAAAAGATGGAAAGTGAAGATCAAGCTCTCATAGTACAATCCAAGAAAGGCAGAAGGGGAAATCATCATCACCAAGGTAAGCATTCTCATCAGAAAGATAATTTTGTAAAAAGGGATCCATCCAAACTCAGATGTTATACATGTGATGAAAGAGGACACTTTTCTAGAAAAATTTCCATGAATAAGAGTGGATCCAAGAAGAACAAGAACTCCGAAAGAAGACATCATGCTCACACTGCTGAGGATGATGATCCTCCCAAGAAGAAAGTAAAACAAGAAAGTGAAGACTCTTCAAGTGATGAAGAATATGTTCTGATCTCCACTCTCACGAGAACTGTCACTCATGGAAGCAAATATTGGATTATTGACAGTGGGGCTTCCAAACACATGACAGGATTCAAGGAATCTTTTGAGAAACTATCCGAACATAATTCACCCCATAAGGTGAAACTTGGGGATGACTACCAATATCCCATAAAAGGTAGTGGTGAATCCTCCTACAAGCTAGACTCTAGAAAGTCTATCAAAATGAAGGATGTCTTGTTTGTACTAGGACTAAAGAAGAATCTGTTCTCCATATCGGCACTAGATGTAAAAGACATGAGGGTTGCATTTGTAGATGGCCAAGTCCTCATGTGGCCAAGAGGAAAGACTATTGACGATGCAATAGTAATTGGAGAACAAGAAGGAGGATTATACAAATTGAAGGCCCATCCAGAACAAGCTTTGGTCCATGACATAGTAGAGCCAAATGAATTTGGCATAGAAGGCTTGCACATGTGCACTACAGAGCACTACCACTCGCAAGCAAAGTTGTTGAAGGTCTTCCATAAATTCAAGCAAAACATGAAGGAGTCTGCAAAGGATGTGCGAAAGGAAAGAACACAAAGAAGACATTTCCAAGTAGCGAAAGAAAAGCAAAAGGAATCTTGGAAATCATTCACTCCGATGTATGCGGTCCAATGTCATCCAGATATTTAAGCGGGTATGTATACTATGTTTCTTTCATTGATGATTTTTCTAGGAAGACATGGATATACTTTATGAAGAACACAGATGAAGTTTTCAGCAAGTTCAAGGAATTCAAAGCCTTGATCGAGAACCACACACAAAAGAAGATCAAGACCTTTTGATCAGATAATGACGGAGAATTCACATCAAATGAATTCAAAGAGTTATGCAAACATTCATGGATTAAGAGGGAGTTACCCACTCCATATAATCCATAACAGAATGGGGTTGCAGAAAGGAAGAATAGAACTATCATGGAAGCTGCAAGAGCAATGCTTCATGATCAAGATCTTCCCATGCATCTATGGGCAAAAGCTTCCAGAACAACGGTGTATGTACAGAACCGTACTCCACATAGAGTACTCAATAACAAGACACCTGAAGAAGTCTTTTTCGAAAAGAAACCAGAATTCAGCCATCTTAGAATATTCGACTGTCCAGTATACATACACATTCCAAAATAAAAGAGGACAAAGTTAGATCCTTCAGGAAAGAAGGGTATATTTGTGGGATACTCTGAAAGCTCGAAGGCTTATAGAATATACCTCCCAAGATTCAAGAAGATCGACATCAGTAGGGACGTAACATTTGATGAAGACTCATCTTACAACAAATCCAAAAAGATACCTGTTAAAGATCCCGAAGAGTCAGAAGCACCCAAAATTCATGACACAACCATGAACGAAGAAACTCAAGAAGAAGATTGAGAATTTGAGGAACCTCAAGAACCTGTAGATCCACCTAAAGAGAAGAATCCTCATAAGAGTAAACCTTCTTGGGTACGAGATGCTATCCAAGGTGCGTAAATATATGGGGCTCCAGAAGAGAATCTCAGAGAAAGAAAGAGGACCAGGTCCTGCTCCTGGTATGTAGCTTTATTATGTGACTTTATCAATAAATAATTTTCCAACTATGAAGAAGCGGCAAAAAGGAAACAATGGAAGGATGCTATGATCGAAGAGTATTAATCGATCATGAAGAATGATGTTTGGGATGTTGTCCCAAGACCAGAAGGGAAGTCTATTGTAACTTCCAAATGGATCTACAAGATCAAGCATGCTGCAAATGGAAGCATAGAGAAATATAAAGCAATATTCATGGCTCGTGGCTTTTCACAGAAAGAAGGAATAGATTATGAAGAAACCTTTGCACCTGTAGCCAGATACACTTCCATCATATCAGTGCTTACTCTGGGTGCAGTGATGAAATGGAAGATACACCAACTGGATATCAAGAATGCTTTCTTGAATGGTGTAGTGGAAGAGGAAGTGTATGTAGAGCAGCCACTCGGTTTTGAGACACATGATAGGGAGTCTCATGTGTGTATATTGAAGAAAGCCCTGTACGGTTTGAAATAGGAACCCAAGACTTGGTACGGAAGAATTGATGGCTTTATATCCAGTTTGGGCTTTACCAAAAGTAAAGCAGATTCCAACCTTTACTACAAGGTTGAATATGGTAACTCAATGATACTCCTACCGTATGTAGATGATCTATTTGTAACAGGTATGGATGGGTTGATTACTGATACGAAGAGGAAGCTTGCTGCCGAGTTCGAAATGAAGGACTTGAGTATGATGCACTATTTTCTAGGCATGGAGGTGTGGCAAAATGTGGATGGAATCTCCCTCGGATAAGGGAAGTATGCAGTAGACACCTTGAAGAGGTTTGGGATGATGGACTGCAAGGCCATGACAACACCTATGGCATCGAACCTGAAGCTATTGAGTGATGCTTCATCAAAAGCGGTTGATGCTACGATGTATCGTCAGATGATTGGGTCCTTGATGTACCTGACAAACATGAGACCAGATATTTGCTTTGCTGTGAACACCTTGAGCCAGTTCCTGACAGATCTGAGACATGTTCACTTGATTGCTGCAAAGCACATTCTGAGGTACCTGAGGGGTACAGTTGATTATGGGCTCAAGTATGAGACGAATCAGAAGATTAACCTGGAGGGTTATGTTGATTCAGATTGGGTAGGCAGTGCCATCTATAGGAAGAGCACTTCAGGGTGTTGCTTCAGTATGGGATCAGGTGTGATCTCTTCCTTTAGCAGGAAGCAATCCTATGTGACACTGAGTATAGCTAAAGCAGAGTATGTCACAGCTTGTTCATCTAGTTGTGAGGCAGTATGGCTGAGGAAGCTGCTATTTGATTTATTTGATCTACAATTGGATGCTACTTGTATACATTGCAACAACCAAAGTTGTGTGAAGTTGTCAGAGAACCCGGTGTTCCATGACAAGTCGAAGCATATCGAGATCAAGTATCACTATATCAGGGATATGGTGCAGAGGGGAGCAGTGAAGCTCCAGTATGTTGTGACGAACGAACAAATAGTTGATGTGTTAACAAAGCCATTAGACAGAGTGAAGTTTGAGTACTTTAGGGAGAAGCTTTGTGTTCTCCAAATCGAGGTTCCCTCCAAAGGGAAGTGATGAGTCCGTAGCCGTTATGACGTGGTGAGAGGATTGGTTCCTTCCATGGTTAGATGTAAGGGTTGATCCATTATGTCATGGTGAGAGGATTGGTTCCTTCCATGTCATATGTGAGTGCTGATCCATTCTGATGTGACTGTAGGATTGGTTCATACATGATCATATATAAGCGTTGAATTCCATTCTTGGAATGGAGGCACCTGGTCAGTTACCAGGAAAGCTCAGTCTGGGACCAAGGGCCATTCTAATGTGACTGTAGGATTGGTTCCTACATGATCAGATGTGAGTGCAGATCCATTCTGAGGTGATTGTAGGATTGGTTCCCACAATGATCATATGTAAGTGTAGAGCCATTCTGAGGCGATTGTAGGATTGGTTCCTACAATTATCAGATGTAAGTGCAGAGCCCTTTTGGCATGGAGGATTGGTTCCTTGCATGGTCAAATGTAAGTGTTGGGCCTTTCTGACATTGGTTGTCAGATGTGAGTGTTGGGCCTTTCTAACAGGGTTGTGGGATGTGTTCCCCCATGGTCAAATGTGAGTGATGGGCATGCCTTTCTGATATGATTATAGGATCGGTTCCTACATGATCAGATGTAAGTGTTGGGCGGGCCATTCTAAATTAGGGTCAGATATAAGTGCTGGAAAAGACCTACATAGAATCTAGACCTACAACCAGCATGAAAAAGGGATGGCTCTGTAGAAATTCCTATCACGAGAAGAATCAAGAGATAGCACCCGTGATGATGATCTAGCAAAGATGTTCCAGAACCAGAGATGATCCAGATCGAGTGATGATCCAGATCCAGTAATGATGATCTAGATCGTGTGATGTTCCAGAACTAGAGATGGTCCAGATCGAGTGATGATCCAGATCCAGATGAAGATGACGAGGACTCAATGATGATCCAGATGATACAGAGAATAAGACTTGTGTCGATAAATTGTGTCGAGAGAATACCTTCCTAGTTAAGAGGGAGTGTTTATGTAATTGTAACTTCGGAATGTATTCACTTGTATATCTTATGTATTGTACCCTGATGTTTATTCTGGGAAGTGTTTGTAATGTAATTGAGTCATGTCATGCCCCGATGTTCCAATCGAGAGTTTCTATAATGTAAACAAGTCTTGTCAAGTAAATGTGGGTAACCCTCTTATTGTTCAAGGGTTAAAGTCCCTGCAATTTCGGGGACCTAGGGTTGTTAGACTCACCTAGTGAAGTCGGCCCTAGTGAGTCATTTTCAAGTCAGGAATTAGTATAAATAGAGAGTGAGTCTCTCTATTTATCACACACTCACTCACACTCAGTTGTAGTGCATAGCTGAGGGAGAATAAGTTACTGGGCTAGAAAGAAAGAGGCTAATGTTGTCGAGAGATCATCTTATTGTTTTGGGGTTTTACTTTTGGTGTTGATTCTATCTCTGAGGAAGTTGCGGGGTTTTCTCCATTTATGGTTTCCCCGAGGAAAAACATTGCGTTCATTGTCTCTTGTGTTTGATTTTTGTGCTTGTTATTCTCTCGGTTAAATATCCTAATATAATGCTAGCTTAAATGTTAAAATCTAACACTTCATCGGTGAATGGAGTCGAGAACGGGTCATGCATACAGGCATCATTCAATTTTCTTAAGTTGACACAGATCCGAACTTCACCCATTTTCTTGTCTTGGACCACCATGGGACTGATCCATTCAGATTCTTCAACTGGCTCAATGATTCCAGTATCCAACATTCGGTCAAGTTCAGCCTTGACTCTTTATTTGTATCATGAATTCAAGCGATATGGCCTTTGTTGTACTACTTTCACATATGGCTTTAATGAAATCTTCATCTCTCCTAGATCACCCTATATCCCCTTCATTTGTGAAAACTTTGTTGGAAAGAGATCTTGAATTCATGTAGCAGGTCTGTGATTTTTTCCATGGTCTCCTCATCCCATTAGTCCTTAACACTTGGGAACTTTGGGTTCTCTTCTGTCCCAATGTTAACCTTTCTTACCTTCAACGACTGACTCATGGGATCAGTTAGTACATCTGGTGCTGCAACATCCCTAATTCCTTCTATGTCCAGAATATTGATATTTTGTAGCTCATCGTCATCTTCAGGTTCGCCAGACATGCTATAGCATTCCATTATCGACTGCATGTGGCACTATGCATGTGGATCCATAGGGTATGCGACTGGTACAATTTTTAGAACCACTTCATGAATGTCTGACATGCATTGTTGACGTCAGGATTAGCATCTGCAAAACTAAGTTTCTATGCAAAGCGAACCATCAGCTCCTCCCAAGTGGTTATTTCCTTGCACAGCTCTACTGATACATACCATGATCTTGGCATTTCATCTAGGGTGTGAATAAAGGAATGGACCCATTCATCCTTTGGTCACGATGCCCACAATGCTTGGAATTCCATCAAATGGCTGCTAGGGTCATTTCGTCCATCATACCTCCTAGCGTGGTATACCTCTATGTTGCTGAAGTGAACTATCATCAAGCATCGACACTGTTTCCATCCGGTAATTGTCTTTTTATGAGTTTCCCACTAGCGTTTTGGAGTAACCTTCAGTTCTTCCTCCATTGCCAACAATCGTTGCGGTTTCGAGACCTTTTCTTCAAATTCTATTAAGAATGCAAAAATTTCAGGCAACCCTTCATAAACCAGTAATTCTACAATCTCAGTGATAACATGGCGTAGTGACTGCATGATCAAATTGCACTTCCTAAATGATACCTCATGCATGCAATTGTGCCAATTTTCTAGCACATCCTCAAAATTAAAAGACGCAGAACTAGCGCTGCACAAACCAAGTTATCCGTCACTAGTGGGGTGAATATAATATTCAAAGATGTTGTAGGCATGATCCCACCCCCAGACAACTTCATCCTTTACTGGTTCAATGTATCTCCTGCCTTCATTGAGATCCATAGGCGCGATGACCCTAATATCTTGGTTTTAAAAATTCATTATCCACTTTTTGAAGTTAATGGCTACCATGCTATCATTAGCCCAATAGTGTGGGATATGAGCCTTCACCATTAAAAACTTCAATTACGTCGAAATCGGCACGAGTCCTCATACCTTCAAAATATACGACCAAGTCAAATACCCATCTAATTGGTTGCACCTTAGTCTGATTAGCTAATCACAGTTGCACAGGGGACCATCCCAACATCAGCTTCCCCATCATTTCCCATGTCTTCTTTGTTAGGATATTTGTGTCCAACCCTAGATCCAGAATGATCGAGTCGACTTCATAGTCTTCGATCTGAGTCTTCATACGCATCTCCTTACCTGTCTTTTTCTTATGTAAATAATTCACCACGGACTCCTTCCATTCCTTACCCCGCTGGTGCAACAAATTTTCCATCTCGGCTAAAGCATCTAGATCTCTCGCCAGTGATAATAAAATCTTAAAGAAGTGCTTCAAGGTACCATGCTGCCTCAATGGTCCTACCTCCAGTGTAGAATCAAAAGCGGAAGGCATTTCATAGATATGTGACTTACCCAGATTTATTTCGATCGCATCCCGGGATCCAAAAAATCTCTCCTTTTCAGTTGCGATATCTAACGGTACCTTATCTTGTCCAGCCAGTCGAATACGTGGGTGGGGCCCATCCTCTCCTATTGTGGCTCCTGCATGGGTGACAACGGTGGTGATGATATTTTACATTGTTACATTGAGCACATGTCTAATCTAATGGTATAACACATTTATACAATCATTATATACAAAACAATAATGAAATTTAAAAATGAATATTAGAATCACAACCATATTAATTAATAATATGGTTGGCATACGTCGATTAGTGGCATTATTGAAGGTGGGGAAAATGAAAATTGTCGATTGACATATGCCAGACATATTATTGATTAATATGGTTGTTCTAGTTGACAGAATCCTTTAGAACAATAAAAGTATTATATAAAATAAAATTTAAATATAAATACAATTATAAAATGTATTATATTATTTATAAAATAGTAATAATGAAATAAATTTATATCCCAAAAAGGTTGGATTCATTGGTGAAGAGTGAGGAGTTTTTCACCAGTGGGCAAGGTTCAATTCCAATGAGGGCCTTACCTAGATCCATGGCGGAAGCTTCAGGTAGTGGTCGAACATGTCGCTCCACCCAAAGAGATTGTATTAAATGATCTTGTGATCCATGAACATATACATGGACCAAATCCCACACCCATGTCATCCTAACATTTTTTTTTAATAATCGGGAAGAAGACTCGGTTTAGGGTTTAGGATTTTTCTCCGCTAGGTTTTTTATCTCTATGTCTACTTAGCACCAATGCTCTGCTTGGTAGGGAACATCGCCCTGCTTATGATCCCTCTGTGCTTCAAGATGGAAACCATATCATTCTCATCCCCTTTCGTCCACGCCTCAAGCCACCTACAGTCAGTGCCTCAGTTTCGACCTCCTTCAGTCAGATCTTCAAAGGAAGCAAGGCAGCCTGCGGCCAACCAGCTATGATTGTTTAGGAAATTGCAACCCCCTCCATTTCTGTGGTAGAACAATCGCTGGAAGAAGAAAGGAACTTTGCAGAGTCTTCCTTGGTCTATCGTTTCAATGGTTTCTGGCCTCTCCTTGCTGAACTGCATAAGTGGATTTCTGAGGTATGGAAGCCCCTTCTTTCTGAGGAAATTTGTATTTACCCATTTTATGGGGGTTTTTTTGTTGTGTATTTTGATACCCATGAAGCTAGACTCTCCATCCTAGAATATGGCCCATGGTTTTGGTGAAGCTAGGGGATTTTTATGAAACCCTGTAGCCCACTCTTCGACCCAACTACAGATCAAATCTCTTCATCTCCATTCTGGGTCAAGCTCCCAAACCTGCCCTTGCACCTCTGGAACTCTACCTCGCTCGAATATATTGGTAACACTCTCGGCACCTTCCATGACCGAAGTCCAGAAACAAAGGATTACATAAAAACCACATTTTCCCTCATCTATGTGGAAATGGATTTTAGCGAAGGCTTCCCTACTGAAATCCACTTGACTAGCAAAGACTATGTGTGGGTGCAAAATCCAAACTACGAAAATGTATTGTTCAAATGCAGAGCTTGTTTCGAAACATGACATCTTGCCAAGGATTTCCCAAAAGCCTCTTAGATCCCCAAATCCAAAAAGACTCATTGCAAGTCTACTTGGTGAGAAGGAGAGCTTCCATAACACTATACATTATCTGAAAATGAAGATCTACCCAGAGAGGCTCCTTCAAAAGTTGAGGAACCTCTGTCGGTTGAAAATGATGACACTCTAGAAGAGAAAGGGAACTCCACAACCCTTCCGAGGGACTTAAAAATTACAATTTCACATGTTGAATCTAAGGAAGCATTGACCATGTCTAAAACTCATGTAGAGTCATCAGGTTGGACCAAAGTCAGTAAGAAGAAAAAAGAAGCTTCATCTTCTCCGAAGCCAGAAACAAACCCAATTTCCCCAAGAAAAACAAGAAGTCAACAAACTGCAATTCGTTAATCTCTGAGATATGTTGCGATATGCAGGTTGTAGAACCTCAAAATATGCATTTTGTTTTTAGGATTTTTGGTCTGTAGAGGTCCATGGTCATATAGTTAGAAATTGGTTCAGTAGAATTTGGTGTTATTTTGCCACTGATTTAAGGCACCTAACTGGAATTCTTTGTTGTATATTTTCAGTGGTTACACCATTGTTTTATTTTAATTCATAACCGTTCTTGTCAAAAAAATGAAATAAATTAATAAAAAAATATTATTGAAAAAGAATTACTATTTTATTAATATAAAATTATTTATATATAATTAACAATATAAATATGATTATGTTAATATAATTAGTGCAAAATATATTGATCTTTTGTGAATAGGAAATATAATAAAAAAAATTAAGAATTAATAGTTTTTTTAAATGAAATTTTTTTGATCATTTAAGAAATATTATAAAATAAATAATGATTAATGATTAATAATTTATTTTAAATGAAAAAAAATGATCATTTAATGAATTTTAGAAATTAATAATATCGATGACGATGATGATGATGAATATTAATGTGCATTGAGACCTATTTGGAAATTAATAATATTAATCAAATAAATTAATATTAATTAACAAATTATGGAAATTAATAATATTAATTAATAGGACAACCATATGGTTGCGATATTAATTAAAATTAATGATAATAATATTAGTGTTAATTATATGGTTAAGATTTTAATTAATATTAGTGTTTGACTAATAATATAAAATTATTTAAAATTAATACTAATGTTTGATGAATAATATAATAATATTTAAAGTTAATATTAATGTTTGATAATAATATAATATTATTTGATTTTCTAACATGTACAATTGATAACCAAGGATTGCAGTATCACTATAGCTAATATGTTTTCTAGGCTTTTCAACTAGTAGGATGTTGTGATGGATTCTTCAAGAGGGGAGACTCCCCCCCCTCTCTATTTACATGGAAGATCCTAGCATTCCAAAAGTTACTTGAGGTGCAAGGGAAGAATTTTATTTTAGCATCACAGCCAAAATTCGTGAAGCGCTTAGAATTGATCCCGAAGGTTTCTATGTTAGGGGAAAGATCTCACAAAATTACTTTATCCTTGGATGGGAAGAACTTGATTGATCATTTTTTGGTGTTTTGTCAAGTCAGTTGAAACTTGGGACTAGAAGAATTGGAAGCCCTTGATTAAAGGGGAACTATGCATATTCTTTATGGGAAAAGGATTCTTCATTTTTCACTTTGCTGAAAAGACAGAACGAGATATGATTTTTTGAAATGGACACTACTTCATGGATCTAAGAGGTCTTTGTTTGAACAAATGGACTCTAGAATTGATCCCATAGGTTTCTCTGTCAAGGGAAGGACCTCACAAAATCACTTTATCCTTGGATGGGAAGGACTTGATTAATAATTTTTTGGTATTTAGCGTTCTCTCAAGTCAGTTGAAACTTGGGTCTAGAAGAATTGGAAATTCTTGAGTAAAGGGGAACTAGGCATCTTCTTTATGGGAAAAATTGTCTTCATTTTTCACTTTGCTGAAAAAGATAGATCGAGATATGATTTTTTGAAATGGACACTACTTCATGGATCTAAGAGGCCTTTATTTGAACAAATGGACTCTAGAATTTTATCCCTCCCAAGATATTCCTTTGACAGTGTCGGTTTGGGTAAGGCTTCCCCATCTCTTGATCCATGGCTGGAATAACGAATTGATGAGGCCTGAATTGGCAATACCCTAGGTAAATTCATAGTTAGGGTACAAATGAAGGATCAATATTCATGTGCCCATATTTTTGCAGAAGTATATATGTAAATTGGCCTAGTGGAGGTGATAAAATTAAAGGAACTTCGATTCATGGGAACATATTCAATAATTAGATTATGAAAAACGTCCTTTCAAGTGTCAGATATGCCATGAATGCGAGCATTTTTGAAAATGACTATACAAAGATGACCCCATCTACAAGACACAATGGACATTTGTGCAAAGAGGAAATGGAACACGACAAGGGTCATGAAATGCCAAAAATCCAAGTAAAACCACCAATCCTAAGAATTCCCCAAGGAATCCCAGTATCCCAAATATGAGGGATGAAATCTTGGCCCATAAATGTTTTTAACATCCTTTCACAGTTAGAAGAATGGGTGCCCTATGATACTACCCAAAAAAAGAAGCAATGAGAGAAAATACACCAATCATAATGAGAAGCCCCAAATCCATATTGGATACCCTTGGTTCCCCAGATGAGGAAAATCAAGAGGAACCCCTCTCAAATGGGTAGGACTCAAACTCAATGGATTCAGAGCCAAAGAAAAATAATCAGAAAGGTAGAAAGAAGGATATAGAAAAAAGTGAACAAGAAGAAGAATGAGAAAAAACATTGGAAACTCAACAAACTTTGGAGAAACTCATTGATAAAATTATCAGAGGAGGGAGAACTACTGGTAAATTGAAACTCCCTGAGAAGAAAGGGGTCCATCACCAAACCAAAAGTAAATAATGAATATTGTGTCCTAAAATAGTTGAGGAATGGGATCAATAAAATAGGAACAAGCGTTCATGGATCTCATAAGATCTAATACTATTAGGAAAAAGGCTCTTCCTAATTCAAGAAATCAATTTTCCCCACTAGGTGATAGCATCTCTCTCGCATGTGCAATCAAATATCTAGGTATCTATTATAAACATGTATACACTTGTCAATTATTTGGAAAAAAAATGACTGTTAGAACTATTTAATCAACAAGGATGGCCACTCTCATTTCCCTAACCTTATCCTTGTTAAGGACCTTAACCTTATTCTTTCAAGTAAGGAAAAGAAAGGGGGTTCTATTGTTAGGGACACATTTAAGCAATATGCTGAAAATCTCATTCAAAATTGGAACTTGTTATACATCCCGCCAAGAAATAGAAAGTTTACCTGGTCGGATAAGAGGAATTTCCTTGAGCATGTCACCACTCGGTTAAATAGATTTTTTATCCACAGCGCCTTCTACTTTCTCGGGTTAGAATTTCTTCTCATATTCTTTATTTTAGTGTTTCATATCACAACCATATTTCTTTGCATATTTACCTCGAGCCATATTTGGGTCCTATTCCCTTCCCTTTTCTTCCAACTTAGAAGGAGCATCCATAGTTTTTTAATATTCTATGAAAATCCTTGGAAGAGGACATTAGAGATTCACCCTTCTACACATGGCAAGAAAAAATTAGGATATTAAAGATAGATTTAATAATTTTGGCCAAATATTCAATTCCCTCCCCCCTCTAAGAGAGAAATAAAGTGCAGACGGCTCTTGAGTGTCATGGTGAGGAAATGGAAACAAAAGACGTGATTGCATCAAACCCCAAAAAAAGAGTATGAATTGCAAAATAACTTCATAAAGAAAACAAAAAGGAAGAAGAATAATGGAGACTAAAATCTAGAAGCTTGTGGTTGAAATTAGGGGATAGTAACTCAAAATTATTCCGCGAACAATCTCAATCTTAATTGAGGGTCCATAAGAAAACTATGCAAGAGATAGAAAACAAAGATGGGAAAAAAATTCAAAATTATAAAGGAATAAAAGAGAAATATTTCAAATACTATAGGGATGTTTACTTTGAAGAAAATGAGGACATTGAAGAGCCTTAGAGGACAGTCATTCAATCAATCCCTCAATTGGTTTCTAAAGAAGACAATAATGAGATAACTAGGGAAATTATAGAGGAAGAAGTGAAAGAAGCTATATGGGGAACGAAACTGGAAAAGGCCCCAGGTCCAGTGGGTTCTCATCTCATTTTTACAAAACATATTGGAATATAATAAGGAAATATCTTATTCAACTGATTGAATACTCCCAGAGGAAGTTCATGCTTGGAGGTGTAATAAATTTCCTCCTTGGAATTAATCCCCAAGGAATTCGATCCCTCCATATTTTGACATATTTCCCTATGCAATATTTCATATAAGATATTCACAAAAATCATCTCCATGTGCCTCAAAGGCCTTCTTCCCTCTATTATTTCAGAAAATAAAGGAGGCTCCATTCATAAGTGCAATATTTTGGGTAGTATAATCCTAGTTCAGGAAGAAATTCATTCAAGCATGACAAAAAAAGAAAAAGGTAATAAATTTGGATATGGCCAATGCCTTCGACAGAGCCAACCATCAGTTCCTCTATAAGGTGCTCCAAATATTTGGATTTCATGAAAAATTTATTTCATGGGTCAAAGCCTACATAAAAAACCATGGATTTCCCCATTGGTAAACAGGAGGGTCTCTTTATCTTTTAAATCCTCCATAGGTCTCAGGAAAGAATTCCCCCTCTCTCTGCTCCTTTATATTATTATGGTTGATTCATTGAGTAGGGCATTGGAAAAGGCCAAAGTGGAAGGACATATATCAAGGTAGTCAAAAATGTCAAAGAGATCAATCACTCCCAATTTGTGGATGATACTCTGCTCATATAGGGATATTCTCTTGTCATCACTCATAGATTCGATCATATCTTGTAAATATTCTAACAAGCCTCCTAAAGCAGGATCAACCCTTGGAAAACCCAAATTTATGGGTGGAACATTTTGGTATTCCTCTTGCACAACATTCAAATAATAATTTGAATTCCAAGGGTCTGGAAATTGGGATTACTTCAAATACCTTTGATTTCCAATCATAATAGAAAGAAATTCCAACGAAAGTTGGATTCAAATCTTAGATAAAATTTCAAAGAATATATAGTAAATGGGATCAATTTGGCTAAATTTGGATGGCAAAGTAACGCTAATAAAATTAGTTCCATCATACATGCCCCTATACCTATGTTCCATTCTCTTAGATCCTACATCCATTCTACAAAAAATCAACATTAGAGGAAATTTGGGGTCTAAAATGGGCCTTATAAAAAACCGTGCCATGGATGAGCTGGATTGAGTTGAATTTTTAAACCAATAGAATTTCAATATCTTTGGTCAACCATTATGGTTGAGTTGGACACATAATGCTTATGTGTCAAATTTTTATTTAACAATAGCTAACTCCATATCAACCTCACCTTGGTTAAGTTCTTGAAAATATCACCTTGAAATAAGATAAATAAACTTTAACTAATAAATATAGAATATTTTATTTGATCACTACTTCCAACTCCTCTAAAACATAACCTTCGCATTAATTAAAATTGTAGTGGACGCATTTTGAAATACTAAAAACATTTATTAATCAATTTTTTAAAAAGAAAACTAAATAATATTTAATTTTAAATAGACTTATCTTGAATTGCTAAATAAAAGATAATTAGTATTTTTAATATTATTAAATAATATTTAAAAAATAAATATATTTAATTATTACATCCAAGAATAAATAAAACATTTAAATACTAACAAAATAAAAAATAAAAACTATTTTTAATGTTACTAAAATTATAATAAAATTTGATTTTACTTTTTTTTCTCTTACCTACCTACCCATTTAACCACAATTTTTTTTTATATTAATATAAAAAATAATATGAATATACATAGTTTATTGTTTTTTATTTTATGTGATGTAATATTTTTTATATGAATTAATATAAAATTATTTTAAAAAATAATAGTGATTTTTTTATTTTTTTAATACTATTATAATTATATTTTTCATTATAAATGAATATATTTGAGTTTTACACTTATTAAATATATAAAAGGTAGTGGTCTATTTATTTAAAAAAATAATAATATAAAATTCAAAAGTTTCTTATCATTTATTATGTGTGCACAAGAATCTAAATATTTCATTAATATTTTTGACCAATATCTCTTAACTCTACATTAATTCAATATAGTTGTCAACTACCATTAATGAGACGATTTAAGTTGACTTTCATTAGATTTTCATTAGATTTAATATGGCATGGTATATTTGTAGTGTGATGTGACTTTTTTTATTATTTTCCTTAGGAGGCCCATTTTAGACCCCAAATTTCCTCTAATGCAAATTGGTCAAGTACTTTTTATGGAAAGGAGGAAATAATAATGATAGTAAAATCCCCTTAATAAACTAGAATAATTTTAAATGCCTCATAGATCACGGGGGTCTGTGCATCAGAGATATTCAACTCAACAATTAAGTAGTGGGATCTAAACTTCTATGTAAAATAATTTCCCCAAAATTAAGGTGGGATGTAAAGGTATTACATAAGAAGTATTTGGAAGGAATCAAGCTCAAATTTCTTGAATCTCCCCCCTCAAGCTTAGAATGGATCTCCAATGTGGAATATTTTTGTTGAAGAATGGAAGTTTTTTCATCTGAATCTACATTGGATACTTGGAAATGGAAGAAGGGTCCACCTCTAGTTGGATAGTATACTCAATGATCCTCCTTTGAGATCTATCCTAGAACTTTTGGAGCACAGGAATTGTGTTGGGTGTTATATTGTCTTAATGAATCACCAAATATTTAATTATCAACCAGGGCTTGTAAACTTGGAGTTGACACAAAATATATGCTAAGGTAGAAGGGTACCTAGGGTGTCGTAGAAATATTTTAACAAAGAAAAGATCGAAAGATCTTTCAAAATGAAAAACCAAATCAAACTTCAGAAATCCAACTACTAAGTTAATTAGACTTGGACAAAACCAATATATCAGAGCAGTATTAACCTATACTGCTCTACTCTATGAACAATAACTGAAAATATATATAATATTATTCTAATAAACAAGACTTGAATCGGGAATAAATGACTATTTATAGGAAATCTATTATTTATTCAGCTTCTAGTCTAGGAATTAGAAAGGCTATAAACAAGTTCAGAATTCTAAATTTACGAAAACAAGAGATTATGTTATCTAAGGAAAGATTATAACTACTTAATATATCTAAGAAATTCAAATAATTAAATTATACATTCATTTAACCAATACACAATAACTAAGATAAATTATCTAGTTCCATTCTCCTTGAGGATTCTAAGGATATGTGTTCAATGTGACAAGAACTGGAGAAGGTGTGTCAAAATGACTTTCAAAGGAAATTAGGAAACTGAATGGAATTAAGTCTAATTTAACTTCTACAAAGAGGTGTAAACTAAAGAGTGTCCAGTTACAAGTGATGGTAAACATTGTGATTTATTCTCTATCCATAAGCAAATTACTTTAGAACATAGATGTTATTAACAACCGATTTATTAGTCAAGAAACAAGACTATTCTAATGATTACCTTAAAGTTGGAGGTATGTTACTCTAGAGAGGTAAAGCATGGAACAAATTTAAGGAAATAATTATAATCTAGAAGCAAGTAGAAAACTTAATAAAGCTATTTACTTGTAAGTGAATTTGATTTAGAAGCAAGTAGAAAACTTAATAATCATATTTTATTTCTAAATCAAATCCTATTCTATGAACATCTTTAGTAATTACAGACTAAGGAGGACAGATCCTATGCTAGAAATGATCATCAAATCATAAAGAACTAATGTACTTTTTAGAGAATAAAATTTACAATTTTAATTCTAAAACCAATTAAAATGAGAATGGAGTAGATCAAACTAGAAATGCAATTGACAAGTTCTAAAGCAGTAATCAATTAAGAAATCAAAGAAAAAAGAAACACAACTCAAAAGAAAACTAAAGCAAAAAGAAGCGAAAGCTAAGAATCATTATGGATCCTAATGGATACTTTATGTGGTTTGAAATAAGGTCCTTATTATATATGACTACTGGTTGACTACAGAAAATAACACAATTTGAAAACTAGGAAAACTGAACTTTAGACAAGTATAAAACAAAACAGGAAATATTGAAGTCTGAATAATAGTATAGAATGATAGTCTGAATGACAGTCCGGATGGTGAAAAATAGTGTAAATTACAAAATAAAAAACCTAACTGATCCTAACACCAGCTGGATTATGCATATGAGGCTATAGGGTAGAAAAAGACAGTGTAACTAAGCTATTAAGCAATTAAAATAATAGAAGAGCACTTATGCTAATCTACCTCTAAGAAGATAAGTCATTTCCTATTATATAATAAAACAACTTAAAAGACAAATGCAATTAATCTACAACATAGAATAATTAACAGAATTGAACCTAACTATGAGCTAATCCTAAAACATTAAACTGACTAAACTCTAGCTAATTGCAAATATGAAATTAGAGAACAAACTGAAAGAAAGGCTGAAAATAACTATGCGTGACTGGTCACTTTCAATTATGGAAATATAAACTATGTTAACAACAACACATAGATTAAATTAACAACAGACAATACATGTTATGGGTAACAAAGTAACATCAATTTACAGGAAATTAAATTACATACAGAAGCTGGAAACAAAAACTACTTATCTGCAAAAGGAAATAACGGAAATACACAGATGGAATACCTCTGGTTGTTGAGGGGACCTTCTCAGCAATCAGGGTCTGTGCTTAGATCAATCAATCACTCATGAAAACAAAGACATATATCCATAGTTGAAAAAAGAATTTTTTATTAAACTAGAACAGAGTTTACAGATTTTCTATGCCAACGACGACTAACTTTCTCTCATCATGAGACATATCTTTATAGATTTTACAATGGAGGAGCAGGTCGACCCTTTCAGTGGTCAACTGCTCTAAATATAGGCAGTATTAAATGCTAAAAAAACAATTGTATAATGATTTATGACAGCGCACAGGCTGTCTTCCTAATCCCTTGGGCATTGGTCCTCCTCGCACGCGCAGCTAGTGTGTTGATCTTTGTTGACATGGGAAAATGATGTGGTTTTGGGATGAGCGAACATGAGCCCAATTCTTCTAGAGAAAGGACTATGAATCATGAGGAACGTGTGGCTAAAAGAACCATGAAACTGTTATTTGCTTTTAACGCCTCAGCGTATTCCAACCAACAAATTTGTGGGTTGATCAGAGGGCTGCAAGACGATCTAGATGCAACTGTTCTTTTTTGGCGTGAATGCGGGTCTAATTGGAGGTCCGTTTAACAACCATAGCCTGCAAAACAAGTCTATATACCAAGCACATTTGCAAATGTCACATAATTGTTAATAAAACCATGAAATAATGAAAATTAACCAAGACTTGTATGATATTCAATTACATCCATACCTGTGTTTAATTTATGGTCTGAATGGAAATAAATATGCCAAAAAGTGACAAAAGGTAGTGTCGAAAGAGAAAATTAACAACAAAAAAATGATGACAAAATTGGGATCAACAAACTGGATGTTAAGTAATGGCTATGAAATGATGGGAAATATTTGTAAATGGTAGAGATAAAATAATATCTAGAATGTATGAATCCCTCTATCTCTACCTAATCATCTTATCCCAACACTTCAAATCATGTTTCAAAGACTCAAAGGAAAATCCCCCATTGGAAAAAATTGAAAGGACGCCAGAGGTTGGGGAAACTAGGTATTCTATTACTTAGTCAAGCAAGTCTATGAAAATATGTAACTTCACCAAAGTTATCCTCCCAAATATAAGTTTTGGAAAGGTGTGTGGCACAATAACATGCATCTAAAAATAATTTTTTTATGTTGGGTGGTGGCTAATGGGAAAATCCTCACATGTGAAAACTTGAAATGGATAGGCTTCATTGCCCCATCATGATGTGTACTATGTGAATAAAATGAAGAATCTACTACTCACCTCTTGATGCTTTGTCCACTTGCTAAAAATGTTTGGGAGGAGGATTTGGGTCCTCTTCTTCCCCAATTCTCTCTAAGGCACTCCTTAGTCCCTTTTCTAACTCTTAAGACCATGCATACTCTCCCCCTCTGAAAAAAAAAACCATTTCTAAAATGGTTCTAGTTGATTCTTCCAAAATTTATCTGTGGGAAGATCTAGTTGTTAAGAAATCAATTAATTTTCCAAGGAATCCAATACTCCCCCCATCAAGTGGCCAAGAGACCTAAAACCCTATTAGTTGAGTTCTATAATAAAAAAATATGGGATCCCCTATAATAACTCAAGGTTTCTACATGAAGAACATAATTGGATAGACTCTCTCTACCTCAAGGAGAGGGGAATTATGAAACTAGTCAGTAAATACATCAAGAAATGGGAACTAAAAGTGGATGAGGAATACTTAAAGAAGTGGAAATATTATCAAAATCATCACATGTTATTTTTTGATAGAGCAGCTAAAGGAAACCCTGTGGAGGTAGGTGTGGGGGGGTCCTTTTTAATCCTAGAGGCGTTCTCCTAGATTCTCTCATAGGAATCTAAAAATATGGAAGAGAACCTGACCTTATTTCAAGGAACAAAGATCCTCACAAAGTTGTGAATTAATGAAGCCATTATTATCAGATATTTGAGACTTATAATAAATTCCATGAGATCTAGAATCCCTCTCAAGAGATTCAAATTGGTTTGAACTCAAGAGAGAATATGGAAAAACCTTCATGCTTTGAAGGAAGTGGATTTATTTCATGTCCTTAGAGGAAACAATGCAGACTGGTGGATAAGTTAGTAAATCTAGATTCAACTTGTCCTGGATGAACTATTCAATTCTCAAATGACAGGTGTGACCATGAAACTATTCCCTAGTAGGTTTATCTTTTGTATTGACCTAGGTGGAGGGTTTTATCCAAGGATAAATAACTCCATGCCACACCTAAAGAAAAGGGTGAATGACTTCATGGAGAAAGGTGATCGCATGAGAGGGGCCATTTCCTACCATCTATATCCATTAGCTTGATATTTGGAATAATTATGGGGGTTGCATCATGAAATATACTCATTAATCTATCTCACAAGCTTGTACCATTCTCCTCTCACCAAGATTATTATGCTAGGAGATCAATTAATTTGACGATACTTTTTGGAGGAAACATCCATGGTTTTTCATCCCTCCCATGAGAAAAATTCCCAATATGTTATCATGAGTATGCATACAAACTTGTTTGTCAAGGGTGGTGAATTTAAGTGGCAGGGCCAGTTCGGATTGGGAATTCTGTGGTGGAGCTCTCCATATGCAGTGAATTCTCTAGAAGAAATCATTAAACTAGGTTTTTTAAAGGAATTAAATCCACAAATTATTGGGAATCAAATTAGAAGTTTTAGACTTTGGACTTCAACTGAATGCGAGAGAAATTCTACTGGTGATTACAGTCTTGACAAAGATATTTTGCTTTGTTCTGATTCTTCTTCCAATGGTGAAATGGACGGTGATAGTTGGGAAGATGAAGAGTATTTCTATGCATGGCATGGTTTGAGAAGATTGTCTTCAAGTCACAAGTGTCTAAAATAGAAATTGTGTCTATTGCATCACAACATGAGGATCCAATACTATTTCTTAGAAGCTTGGAAGGATGAGGAATATCAAATCCATGTAGCAGAGAATGGAGAGGTGTAGTACTAGTTGGTCATTCTTGGAGAAAATTATGAGCAACAATAGGTACATACCACATAGCTTGAGACAAGGATTATATAGATAGAGCAGGTAGTGAAATTGCTCCAATTGAAGATGAGGGATAAAGAAACTATGGACAAATCCACCTCTTGTCAGCACCTAATAAAGTTTAAAGACCAAGTCCCAAGGAAATTTTGAATAGGATTTATGTGTTTCCAATATAGGTGGTTGTTGGATTAGTTTGTCAAAAAAATTAGCTATGAGTATGAATATGTTAAACTCAGGCATAGACAGTTCCTTTTTTCTTTAAGAAAGGAAGATTATAGTACTGATATTGACTCTCATAACAAAATACTCTTATGATGGTTAACCATGATTATCTATAGTTAATTGTGGTTGTCGCTCATGGTTGACCATGGTCTAACATAATAAAACATATTCACTCATGTCCAACCATAGTTAAAAATGGTCTATCATAGTTAACCATATCTAAATAAATTAATATAAAGTTTTATAGTAGTTAACCATGTTCAATAACTACCAAACATGGTCCACATAGCTCAAGATTGGTTAAAGATAGTCAACCAAATTCAACCAAATAAAAGTATACTCATCATTTGTCATTAATGCACAAACATGGTCAACCATCATTAAGCATGGTAAAACCATTATCAAGAATGGTAAAACCATACTCAACCATAGTTATCAATTGTCAACCATGGCCACGCTCAATCACATTATTAACCATGGTTGAATATGACTAACCATCATTTATTATGGTTGAAATTAGTTGGTTAGCCATGGTTGACAATGGTTGACTATGGTTGATTATTATTGACTCTGCTTGACTATGGTTAACCATGGTTTTTCATGGTTGACCATGGTTGTTCATGCTTTATTGACTATGTTTGTCCATGATTAACTATGGTTGACCATGATTGTTCATGATTGACCATGGTTGTTCTTGGTTGACCATTGTATACCATGGTCTTTCATTGTTTACCATGTTTGAATTTGGCTGACAATGGTTGACCATGCTTATTCATGGTTGATGATTGTTCTTAATGGTTTACTATTGTTGTTAATGGTTGACTATGGTTGTTCATGGTTGACTATGGTTGACCATTGTTGACTACAAGTGACCAAGGTTGAGTATGGTTTACCATGGTTAAATATGGATGACCATGGTTGTTCATGGTTGACTATAGCCAAGGTTTTGCAAAGATAGTTAACCAAAATAAATTATGTTTATCCTAAGACATTAATTCTCAAACATGGTCAACCATCAATAACCGTCATCAAGCATGGCCAAACCATACTTAACCATGGTATACCATAGTTAACAATTTTCAACCATGGCCATGCTCAACCACACTATTAACCATGATTGACTATGGTTGACCATGGTTTACTCTAATTGACTATGGTTAACCCTATTTTGTTGAACATGGTTGAATATGGTTGACTTTGGTTAACTAAAGTATGCCCATCCTTGGTCAGTAATGCTCAAACATTGTCAACCATCACCAAGCATGGCCAAACCATATTCAAGCATGGTCAAATCACACTTAACCATGGTCTACCATAGTTAGAAATTGTTAACTATGGTCATACTCAACCACATTGTTAACCAAGGTTGAATATGGTTTACCATTGTTGACTGTGGTTGACCCTAGTTGGTTGACTATTTTAATAGCCCTAGTTTTGAATTGGAATTTATTTAACCAAAATTATGTAAATGATGTAAATATTAAAGTATGGATTCCTAGTGCAGAGCTCAAGGCCACGTCCTGACTAGTGAATGGCTAGGCATGTATAATGTATATATTTTAATTTGGACATATGGTTTTCTTATCATGCCAACTCGAAATGTATGTAAGTATTATGTTTTAAATTAATAAAATTGTCCAAGATGGTTGTGTAAAGAGCACTAAAGGGGATATCGTTCCACCAAAGGGGAAGAGGAAAGGGGGGCTATAGGGAAACTAAATCCTATGTTTCCAAATGTGAACCTTATAACTCATCCAAAATATGCCATGTGCTTTAAGTGATCCAATTACTTCATATTGACTATTAAACCCAATCATTGAATGCATATGGGAGGTTTGTGGGAAAAGTTAATTCATGTAGTTATTGAAGCATAGGGGATGTGACGGTTATGTCAGTTATCATCTATCCTTTTATTCTAAGTTTAGAGGCTATGTCAGTTGTATTTTCACCATAATGTTGTATCCCTTAGATTCAACACTCAATCTATCCATTCTCTCATGCAGATTCCTACACTTCGTAGGGTTTTTCCTGTTATTGCTCTTGTCCATTACCAGATTGTGCATAACTCAGAAATTTAAATTTAGAGATAGGGATGAATTTTGGGAAGGGAAATTATATGGTTGTAGGTGAGCATAGAGTTTGGGAAAGCTGGGAACCCTTACCTATTTTGTTCTGCTACTTTTGGGGTGCTTGATAAGCCATAATTTAGGCTACATGATGTTCTCCAACATCATACAATACAGTGGACTTTACTACACACACTAGTAAGCATTGTAAGGTTTGTATTTCCTAAGGCATGTTAAATTTTGGAATTCTAAACATCACAACAATATGTTCATAATCATGTGTAATCACCACCTAGATCTATATTCACTAGAGAAAGCTTCAGTTAGAATTTACCAAAGAGAAAGACAGGAAAATGGAAGAACTATGATGCAAATATTAAGTACAACACACGAGTAAAAACACTCAAGTGGTGTTGATCCCATTTTTGTTACCATTTTTGGCTGATAATTTACATGTTTGACATATGTTTTGTCACTTTTTGACATGTTTTCTGTCATGCAACTCACTATTCAGACCCAGGTACAATTATATTTTGGCTTAATGAAAGTTCTGGTTCATTCTTGTTATTTCACAATTTTATTAGTTAAATTGATGATATTTGATATATGTTTGATTCTTAATTCGTTATTGCAGACTATAGCCCTCAACGAACCAACGAACAGACAATGCATCCACCCTAGATATGCGTAGAGCATATCCAACTCACTGTCCAACTCACAGTTTAGTCCACCGAGCCAACCACGCGTTGTTTATGATGGATTCCCAAGCATTAAAGTATGGAATAGTTTGCAAACTGCCTATAGTCCACGTGTCTGGATGGTAGTACAATCCTTGTTCTAGAAGGCCTATCAGCATGCTCTTCTGCTTGACACCACACCACCAGCCACGCCAAAGAAGACCCATATGACACTTCACGCGCGAAGGAGAACTAATGCGCGATGAAGGAGGAAGAAGCGTTGTGTGTTGGATCTTGATCAGTTAGTTGTCATAAAGGTTGACTAAATTTAGAGAGCGGCTGACCACTAAAGGGCTGACCTGCTCATCTCTGTAAACATTATATATATCAGCCTCTACGTGAGTGCTTAGTTAGCCAATTTTATGCATGTAATCATTCGTTGTTGAAAAACTCCGTAATACTATTTCTAACTTTAATACAAGTTATGCTCATGGTGTTTATGATCCTGTTTGTGTAAAGTGTTTAGCAATCCATCACTCTGATTGTTGGGAGGGCCCCTCATCAACCAGAGGTTTCATTTTTATGTGTATTTTCATGTATCTCTTTCTTTGCATTAGCTTAATTTCATTTATAATTTGTTATGCAATTTAGTTTTCTATAATTACTTGTTTCCAGTAGCATAGATTACCTTATAATGCCGTGTTGTTAAAGTAGTTTCATTTCCAAAGATAATTAATCGGTTGTGCACATAGCTTTGCTTTCAATTTGTTTTCCATATTTCCTTTCAGTCTTATGTTTGGTTTCATTGTTATAGTCAGATAGAACTTAGTTAGTTTAATTCTGTAGGTTTAGTTTTGTTATAGTTAGGTTTTATTTTATCTAAGTTTTAGATTTAGTTCAATCATATTTCAGTTTGTTTTATGATAGGAGGCGGTTTCTTTTTATAGATTAGTATAAGTTATCTTTTTACAGTAGATTCAGTCTTATTTATTTCTGTAAATTCATTTGGTATATTTCAATTTGTTTAAAAATGCAATAGATAATGGTGCTTTTATAATTATGAATTAATTTAAGTTACTTTAATGATGAATTTGATTATTAGGTAGTATTTCTTATTCATTTTTGTTATCATATGCATGAATCAACTGATATTGAAATCATTTAGATTAACCATTTCTTAAAAATTCTAGTGTTTTCTGTATACATACTGTCATTCAAACAACCTGTTTAGCCCGTTGTTCAGACCTGCCTTCTAGTCTGTATCCAGCCTTTCATTTAGCCTTTAGTGTTTTTAATCTGTTTTAGGCCTGTTTCTTTAGCTTTTTTATTATATTTTTACTGTGGTAGTTAGATAATAGTTACATTTATTATTAGAACCTTCAGTTAGACTGTTTAAATCATTAATTAAATTTTTGTTCTTATTTTTCTCTCCTTTCACCTTATGTTTTGAGTTATGTCTTGTGTTTTGGTTTATTGTGGTTTCTGATTTCTTTCTTTAGTGTTATTGACATACCTTGTAATTATATCTTTGGTTTGTATTGATTTATCCTTTTGTATAGAGAGTTTAGGGTTAGATATGTCAATGTTAGGAAAGTACACTAGCACTTTGTAGAGTGGTTATAGTAGTAGGACCTTTTTCTTTCACTGTGTGATTACTGAAAATACTTAGAAAGTAGGACTTAAACGAGTTATCTTTATTAAGTTTTCTACTTGCGTATTAACTTAAATCTTCTTTATTAAGTTTTCTACTTGCTTCACAATTAAATCTTCTTCATTAAGTTTTCTACTTGCTTCTTTTATTAAGGTTTGGTATTTGTCTATAAGCTAGATTTTCTTTACATTTGAATTGGTTATAAGCTTGAATCATTTGCTTATGGAATAGATCATCATGTTTACTATCACCTATAATTGGACATTCCTTAGTTTGCACATATTTGTAGAAGTTAAGTTAGATTTTATTCCCTTTAGTTTCTTTACTTCTTTTGAAAGTCATTTTGACACTACTCCTGCTCCTGTCCCAATCACAGTAAATGCATATCCACAGAACAACCAGGGAGAGTGGAACTAGATAGTTTAGTTTAGCCATTGTGTAAAATTGTTAGTTGCATGTATAGTCTAGTTGTTGCGGTTTGTGAAATATATATAGTATTGTAATTTTGTTTTCTCGTATAGTTAGTTTCTGAAGTTGTTTATAAAAGCTTTCTAATTCTTAGATTAAGAAGTGGAATAGTTGATTACCAGGAAGTTTACTTTCTTTAGTATTGTTCATATCCTTACTTTCAACATTTGTTTATAGAGTAAAGTAGTATATCTTGATACTACTCTGGTCTAGTATTCTGTTCCAGTCTAATTGTCTTGATAAGTTGAATTTATAAGAGTTTGACTCGATTTTTCATTTCGAAAGATCTTTTTATCTTTTCTTTGTTAAAATATTTCTATGACGCCCTAGGAACCCCCCTGCCTTTGCATATACTTTGTGTCAACTCAAAGTCTACCAACCTCGGTCGATAATTAAATATTAGGTGGATTATTTAAGTCATTATAACACCCAACAAGTGGACTGATCTTCTATTGTGTATTATTCATTGAGATGAGTACAATATATAGTTTCTCTCAAGAGACAAAACCGAGAGGCTTAGTGGAGACTTGAGTAGTTCAAATTAATGTTGGATTATCTTGACTAATTCCCCCAATATATGACATTCTGCCAAGTGTAACTCCAAGTAGTGGCCATAATGAGGTGAAATGAACCTAGATGGACTATGAAATGCTTAGGCTAGTCAACAAGTGTGAAAGGAATCATCTTGAGGATGCTTAAGGTGTTTTAGTGACTTGGTAGTGGCCATTAATGATCAAATTGACCAAATCCTTAGGAGGGCGCACCTAGTCTCCTTAAAACAGGGAAATGAAATAACTACCCCATAAATTTAGCATAGAGAGGCACATTAACTCCATAGAACAAGGAAAAGAGTGGGTAAGTGCACAAACAAGTATTTTTGGGATAAACACTAGTCTAAGTGGGTCAAATGTGGACAAACTAGGATCCAAGACACTACACTAGGAATTAGAACCATTTCCACATGGACCAACTTACACTAAACACTTGGAACCTTATGAAAATATTATTAACAAAAGTGTTTCCCTAGGAAAAGATAGGCATAATTCAGCCAAAATTCTGCTTGGAAATATGAAGATTCTGGTCGCGTGACAGAGGAAGCTACGACGGATGAAGAGCTATGACAGAAGTAAATGCAAGGGAAGATTTCGTGAAAGAAGGAAATTTATTACAGAAGCATCCACGAGGGAAGAGTTCGTGACAAAAGGAAAGTTGTGAGAGAAGAATCCATGAGGAAAGAGCTTGACAGAATGGAAGCTACAATGAGATCAACCGCGATGGAAGGAACCATGATAGAATAAGACGTGCAGCAGTTGAAAAGGACGGCCCGAGAAAACATGGGTAAGAAGTGAGTTAGGATACGCATGCTTTAAGGAATAAAGCATGTTGATATTTTGGGTAGATAGATCCTACTGACAGTTGTAACTAAATGTATGAGAATAGGGATGACATCATGTCGGCTAATAGAATGGAGTCAGTTGAATACGACGTGTAAGAGTCTATAAAAGGGAGAAACCAAGATGTGTGCAAGTTGCTTCCTCATAGTCAGACACACTTAGACAGATACACTCTCAGTTGGTCTCTATTATTCATTTTTGTTTATTGTTTGTTTTGTAGAGTCGTACAGTTGTAGAGAAGAGTGAGTTGATCCAAGTTATGTATAGATCAATAGTATTATGAAGGAGAGGGAAAACGAGAGACTTGAGACTGGAGAGCATGAGAGGAGAGAGAAGTATGTATATATTGTAGAGAGCATCTATAACAGGGTCTGCAAGCTAAGTGCATAGACGAAAGGTGCCATATATTCTCATGCCAGAAGAAGAGAGCCTTTGTGGTTTTTCCTGGATTGGTTTCCACGTTAAATGTTTTCTACATTTATATTTGATGAATGTGCTTATGCTGAATGAATATATGTGTATTTTCTTATAAATGAGTCCTTATATGCATATGTCACACTGTTGTTAGCTAGACTCACTAATACGAAAGTATATTATCTGTTGTAATCTATATCAACAAATAAGTAGATTAATATCTTGAATGCACACAATAAGAGTAAATATTATAACCATCGGCTTCAGTCGAGAAAGCTAGTAAGGTGCCAAGGAAGAGGAAATATCCAAACAGCTACAGATAACTGGTTATGGCAGTTACCCAAAAGAGATATCTTGGGTGATATTGCATATGCGTCACTGTTGTTTTCGACTGATCCCTTCTCTGTCGGGACGATATCTTGGGATTTGTGGACAAAAAAACAATGATTCGAACCTGGGTTGAAAGGAGAAACACAAACACAAGGTCTAGATGGGATATACTTTCCAACACCCCCCCTTAATCCAAAATTATTATGAGCAATTATCGAAGGCCCAAGAAATAATGCTTATGGTCACCCTTTAAATTATTGATCCATCTGAATTGAGGAAAGACGCAAAACCACATGGGGAAAATACTCCCTCAAAAATGGACATGAAAGAGAAACCAAAAACTGTATACACTCCAAACTAAATGAGTATATCTGGAGGAATCTTCTTCTTGGGAAGAAGTGGAATGTACTCAACCAACTCAAGAATGTGTAAAGTTGCATGATGAATCCTGGGACCATGTAGAACAACTTAAATGCATTGATGTTAGAATGAAGTCTACTCTTCAGACTTGAACTTCAAACCAACCAGGGTGTCGTGTCCAAAAGACACTTTAAGTGCTTGAGAATAAGTCACCCCAAGTGAATCATAAGGCTATTGAAGCATCGACTTCGAATGAAGTTTGTAATTATCTCCAAGAAGGTGGAACAAGAGTCCCAAATTACCATGATGATGGATAAAGCTTCTCCATATTCAAATGAACTTGAAGCAATTCTGCTAGTCATGGTGTAGGAATACATAGGAAGCAAAAGAGTGTGAATCAATGAGAGATATTCACTTGACTTGCAAACTTCTCCTTAACCATATTTTGAACCAATACTCTCATGTGAAGAAAACCCATATTCTAGAGAAGGCTCACTATGATCACCAACTAGAAACCCATCTTCAACATTCGTAATACAAGACATAGAGGATAAATACATGGAATGGATAGACATCTCTTCAACAATATTGATGGCAACAACTCGTATGTTTTCTTCATGAAAACCAACTTCTTGGAAGAGAGAGGAAGCCACAGATGAAGATATTTGAGTTGGATCATTTGTTGAATCTATATCTACTTCTTCTTCATTTTAAACAACTTCATGAGAAATCGAATCCATGAAGCTATTGTAGGCACCTGTAAAAACACTTAGAAATCTATTTTGGAAGCAAGACTAGAAACCCATAGGCTCTGATAAAATGTTAAATTTGGAATGTACAACATGAAAACAGTATGTTTTGAAACATGTGCAATCCCCACCTAGATCTAGATTCACTAGACAAAGCTTCACTTAGAATTTACCAAAGAGAAAGATAGGAAAATAAAAGAAATATGAAGCAAATATTAAGTAGAAAACAAGAGTAAAAACACTCAAGTGTATTGATCTTCCATTGTGTATTATTCATTGATATTAGTGCAATATATAGTTTCTCTCAAGATATAAAATCAAGAGGCTTAGTGGAGAGTTGATTATCCCACATTAACGTTGGCTTATCTTGACTATTTCCCCCAATCTATGACATTGTGCCTAACTCCAAGTAGTGGCCATAATGAGGTGAAATAAACCTAGATGGAACATGAAGTGGCTAGGCTAGTCAACAAGTGTGAAGGGAACCATCATGAGGGCGCTTAAGGTGGTTTAGTGGCTTAATAGTGGCCATTAATGATCGAATTGACCAAATCCTCAGGAGGGTGCACCTAGTCTCCTTAAAATAGGGAAATGCAATAACTACCCCATAAATGTAGCATAGAGGGGTGCATTGACTTTGTATAACAAGGAAAAGAGTGGGTAAGTGGAAGATAAGGATTTATGGAATAACCACTAGTCTAAGTGGGTCAAATGTGGACAAACTAGGATCCAAGACATTAGACTGGGAACTAGAACCATTTTTCACATGGAACAACTTACACTAAACACTTGTAACCTTATGCAAAGATTATTAACTAAGGTTTAGATGGGAAATATGTTCCAACAAGGGAACTATGGATCAATGAAGCAAAATTCCATCCTTGTGTTGTGTGGGGCATTTGGAAGGAGTGCCATGGTTGTGATGGCTGAGTGAGATCTTTGTGGATATTTGTATGAGTTGTGGCTAAGCATAGAGAGAAGAACGAGTAGTGGGATAAGTGAGAGAGTCATGTAGGTGTTCCCTTCATCATGGTGGCATCATAACCCATCTTAAGGGTGGCCCCTCAGAAAAAATAGTATATAATGGATAGAGTGCCTACAGTTGGGTGGAAAATAGCTCTTATGCATCCAGTTGCTTGGATCTTCTTTAATAAAGATAAGTATTCTCCTTTGTGTTTGAATCTGCAATGTTTTAATTCATGCATGTAATGATTAAGCTTACATATGCATGCTAGATGTGTGTAGATATTTATTTCCATTTTTATTTCCATTTACGCATCTACACACACCATTTATATGTTAATAATATGTAATTATGGTTATTGGGTGAAATTAAGAAGCACTCATCAGTGTAATGTCCCTTACCGCTGGTCAAATTGAGGGATGAGGAAGTTACAGAGTGGTATCAAATATTTTGGCTGGAATATCAGAGTTGTATGGGTTGATAATAGATAGTTACAAAATAAATATTAGTTGCAGATGAAACACCCCTATGAGAAAACTTGTGGTTTAATCGTTGGATGGTATCATAGATAACCCGTAAGTTATATCTATGGTTTACCAATGGGAGAGGTATATTGGTTGAGGAAAATTTTCAAAATTTACTTGTTTGCAGTGGAAAATGGTTATATGGAAGTTGGGTTCTGCTAAACGATAGAGAAGAGAAAAATTTAATTAGTGGACCCCACCCATGCCACATGGATGGGTGATGTGGGATCCATGTGGATGGAAGGCACGATGTGGACCTGCCACATCGATCCCACACATAAGTGGCTGCATATGGTGGAATGTGGACACAGGCATAGATCTGACTATCAGATCTTCTGGAAGATCAACGATTGCATTAGATAAAACACAAGAAACATGCATGGAGGATAATAGTGGTACATAGACATCTAACCATTGGATAAAAGGTAAGATTGACGGCCAATTCTCATCATGTGTCGGTAAATTTCCCACTGGATAAAGCGGGGTGAGAGCACGTTGGGACCAAAATCGCTTAGGACGTGTGTCAATTTTTAATTGGCAACACCTCCCCAAACAACTTTTTAAAACCACTCTCACAAGGGGCCACTACCACTTGTGCTAAAGGAGAAAACCTTTGTTGCATTCCCACCTGGGGTCAAGTGGTATTGTTCCTTGGTAGCTAAAGGAGTCTAACATGGATGCCACGAAGTGATAGGTCAAACATGTCTGACACCTTATCAGGTACATGTCAAGCCATGTTAGTACCCATGCCACATCTGCAAAAAATGGTAGTGAACTCATGCTCTATATTGCGGGAAATGGAATAATTTACACACACACAATTGAGGAGACTGTCCTTGACTTGCCCTACAATGGTGAAGGAAAGATGCAAGGGGGAAATCCCCCTTGACCCCCATTCTTGTTTTTTTAAATCAATAAAGTTGGATTTGGGATTCAACTGTGGCCATTGGGTCAACATAAATCTGGGCAAGTTTTGGAATAAGGGTGGATGCTACAAAATTGAAAATATTTAAGTATGCAGAAAGTAGAAAAAGAGAAAAGGTAGTCAATTCCATAAATTTATAAAATATGAATAAAGCATCCGATGAATAAACTAAATATTGTTGAGTGATCCTCATTATATGTAATATATAATCCAATAGAGAAGTTGTCATGGTTCTCTATAAATGATCTTCTAAAGGTGTCTAAAGTTGGTCTCTAGGGTTAAATGCACCTATAGGAAAAGTGTTGATATCCATAATTTGACAAAAATGGTCAATATGGATATTTTCCATAATATATAAAAGTTGATTTTTATTTTATGAGGGTGTAATAAATCTAACAGTTGTGTTTACTTTAACACCTTTCCATATTCCAAGTTATATCAAAAACAGTTAAAAGCTCATAATTTAGTATATTTCAATTTGGAAACCTTTGGTCTTTGTTGGGCCAAGAAGGTCGTCAACATGGATGATGCACAAGATTCTTATGAGGCTAAGATAGATGCAATGGGAGAGAATATACTAATTGAAAATGTAGAGACATAATCAAATGGTAGGAGAAACCAATTGACTCCCCCGAACATTGTAGAAACCATGAAGAGCCTAAGGGTGGAAATGTAGAGATGTAGAGAATACAATGAAAGGCTTATTAGAGTTCAATAAGAATAGAATCATCTAAATGTAGCTATACTTCAAAATCTGATAGATATTCATAGGAATATTAACTCTGGGAACCACTTAGAAAATCAAGAAAATAATGGGAGTAGCTCAAGGAGGAACTCTCATAATAAGTCCCATAGTTCAAGAAGATTTTTTAAAGGGAGGTCATATACTCCAGAATTCTCTTTGAATGAGTCGTATGACTCTAATTATTCCAACAATGGATTAATATCTTCATCTCATAGGAATAAGAGGAAGATGTATTCAAAGAAAAATCTACATGGATAATTTAGGAAGTCCAAACCTCCTACATTTGATGGTGAGGTAAAATACGGTCAAGAAGATGAGGCTTGGTTTCTTGGGATGAGGAAGTATTTCCAAGTCCAATACTACTCAAGAAATATGAAAGCAAGAATGGACATATTCAATATGAATGTAAGGGCATATATATGGTGGGATCACCTTAGGCAAGTGGATAAGACCAATGGAAGTAATATTGTGTGGAAGAAATTCAAGAAGTACTTCAAGCAAAAGTACATTTCTTATAGGTACTACCATGGAAAAATTAAAGAATTCCATGAGCTGAAATTGGGCCAAATGACTATGGAGGAATATACAAACAAATTTTTGGAGCTACTAAGATATGTCAAGTATATCACGGATGACAAAGTGAAAATTTAATGTTTTCTAAGTGTTCTTCCTCATTCTTATAAAGATATAATTGAGTTTTATGTGCCTCAAAAACTAAATGAGATCATAAGGAAGGATAAGTATTGACATGATCAAAGCAAAAGCAAGCCAGATTTCCATAAGGCATAGAAGGACAATAAAAATGGTAAGTTTTACCAAAGGAAGAAGGGGTTCAAGCCGCCTCATTTCATAAATCATCCAAGACAGCCACCAAAATTTGTGACAAAGAAAGCTAGGATGATGGCAGACAAACCAAGAGATCCAAGAGAAGTAAGAGAGCCACTTCAATGTTGAGGATGTGGAGAGGACCATTTTCTTAAAAACTATCCACATAGGAATGGAAGTGTAAAGCAAGTTCACAACATTCAAGAATTTGAAATTGTGGGTCAAATGTAAAGGACAATCCTTGGGATTTATGTTGGGCTACAGGACTACCAAGCAGATCATCAATCAACTGTGGTTGAAGTAGAAGGTAAGATTGCTAATCAATATATTTCTATTTTAATTGACCTTGGATCTACTTACAACTTTATCAGCCCTAAATTTGTTGATATTTTTCCTTTTAAGAAAACCAAGTATAGTAAATCATGGTTGGTCTAATTAGCCACATGAACTAAGAGAAAAGTTAGTTAGTTGTTGGAGAAATGTCCATTAGAAATGGGTGGACTGTCCACTTTTGCAAATCTAAATATTTTACCACTTGGTTCATATGACATTCTCATTGGAATGGACTGGTTGGAATCACATAGAGTTAAAGTTGACTGTTGCAACAAAACTTTTGAATGCATTGATGATGAAGGAAACCCAAGGTTGTAAAACTAATTCAAAAGGAAATTTATGTTAGGCATATTTCAGCCATGCAGTTGCAGAAAATTTGTAGAAAGGGTTACCAAATATATGCAACCCATGTTTTGGAGAAAACAAAAAATGAAATTCCCAAGTTCGAGGACCATAAGGTGATGCAATATTTCAGAGATGTGTTTCTCGATGAAGTTCCCACACTTCCTCCAAAGAGGGACATTGATTTCACAATTGATCTTGTGCCAAGAGTTGCACCAGTGGCTAAGACACCTTACAGAATGGCTAAGACACCTTACAGAATGAGTACACTAGAGTTGTTAGAGTTGAAAGTGCAATTGCAATTATTATTAGAAAATAAGTACATAAGGCCAAGTGTGTCTCCATGGGGAGCACCAAAACTATTTATGAAAAAGAAAGATGGAACACTCAAGTTATGTATTGATTACAGGAAGCTAAATAAAGTGATAGTGAAAAACAAATACCCATTCCCTCGAATTGTTGATATATTTTATCAAATGAGAGGACCAAAGGTATTTTCAAAGATTGACTTGAGTTCTAGATACCATCAAGTGAGAATCAAGGAAGAAGACATTCACAATGATTCCTTTTAAACAATGTATGGACACTATGAATTTATAATGGTGCCATTTGGTCTCACTAATGCACCAGCTAAATTCATGTCTCTCATTAATAGTGTTTTCAACAGGTATTTGGATAAGTTTGTTCTTGTTTTTCTAGATGACATTCTTATTTACTCTAAGAATGACGAAGAACATGAAGAACATTTGAGAACAGATTTGCAATTGTTGAGAGAGCATAAGTTGTATGGAAATATAAGCAAATGTGACTTTTACAAAAATAAGATTCATTATTTAGGTCACATTATTTCAAAGGAAGGAGTATCAATTGATCCAAAAAATATTGAAGCCATTATTTATTTGATAACTCCAAAGAATGTAATAGATGTGAGATATTTTATAGGTCTTGTTGGTTATTAAAGGAGGTTCATTGAACGATTCTCCAAGTTTGCACACCCAATCACTTCTTTGTAAAAGAAGGGAATAAAATTTGAATGGACACATAAATGTGAAGAAAGCTTCCATTTGTTGAAAAAACTTCTCACAAGTGCTCCAACTCTGAAAATTACAGACCCAAAAGGAGACTTTGTGGTGTGTACAGATGCATGTAAACAGGGACTTGGAGGAGTTTTGATGCAAGACAAATATGTGGTGTGTCATTAATCTAGAAAATTGAAGGAGAATGAAAATAATTATGCTTCCCATGACTTGTAACTTGCATCCATAGTGCATGTTTTGAAAATGTGGACACACTACTTAGTGGGAAGAAAAATTGAGTTAAGAACATACCTCTGTGGTATGAAATATTTATTTGAGCATCCAACATTAAATTCCAGGCAAGTTAGATGGTTAAATTTTTTATGTGAATTTGACTTTGAAATTAAACACATAAAGGGAAAAGAAAAAAAAGTGGCTAATGCACTCAGCAGGAAGCTGCAAGAAATGCACGTGGCTGCCATCAGTGCTTGTCGATCATATTTAAGACAACAAATTGTAAACCATCTTGTTGAAGATGCGTTGTATGTGCAAATAAAAGGTAAATTATAGTAGCATATTTTTTAAAGGAGGTATGATAGTTATCATTTGGAAGAGGATGGAATTCTTATTTATAAAACATATTTTATATTCTGAATGTAGAAAATTTGAGGAAGATTGTTATGGATGAAATCCATAAAATGCAATATTTTGCTAACCCAGGATATCATAAAAAATTGCTATAGTCAAGAAGCAATGTTTTTTGCCAGGGATGGAAAGAGACATTACTGAGTATATTTCTAAGTGTATGAAATGTCAGCAACTAAAAGTTGAGCATCAACACCCAGCATGTTGTTGCATCCTTTTCCAATTCTGGAATGGAAATGGGAAATAATTTCCATAGATTTCATTTACAGTTTTTTCAATGACTGTGAAACAACATGGTTCTATCATGGTTGTGGTGGATAAATTGTCAAAATCGAAACACTTTGTACCAGTCAAATCAACATATAGATTGCCAAAGGAAATAATTTCAGACAAGGATACAAAATTTACTTCCAATTTATGGAAAAATATTTTTGCATATTTGGGTACACGGCTGAATTTTAGCACTACCTATCACCCACAAATAGATGGACAAATAGAGAGAGTAAATCATATTCTTGAGGGCATGCTTTGCATGTATGTGATGGACAAACCATCCAAGTGGGAAGATTATTTACACTTGGTATAATTTGCATATAACAATGGGCAGTAGTATTTGTTGGCCATGAGTCCATTTGAGGCTTTGTATGGCAGAAAGTGCAGAACACCAGTGACATGGGATGATCCAGTAAATAGAATTGTAATTGGGACAAAATTACTTAAGGAAATGGAACAGGAGATTGCAAAAATTAGGCATAATTTAAAGGAAACCCATGATAGATGGAAAATTTATGCAAATAAGAATAGAATTCGTAGAGAATTTAGTGTTGGGGATCATGTTTACCTTAGAGTGATCCCAAGGAAGATTTCCTTGAAGCTTGGAAGTTGTGCCAAGATGTCACCAAGACATTGTGGGACATTTGAAGTGCTTGAAAGAATAGGGCCATTTGCGTATAGAATTGCATTTCCTACTAATACTAGAGGTCATAATGTTTTTCATGTTTCTTTGCTTAAGAAGTATGTACATGATCCTAACCATGTGATTGATTGGGATGTGGTTTAGGTGGAACCCAAGGGAGAGTTCCAAACTGAGCCACTGTGCATCCTAGACAATAAGGTAACATTGCTCCAAAATTGAGCCATCAAACAGGTAAAGGTGAAATGGAATCACTTTGGTCCCGATGAGGCTATGTGGGAGTTGGAAGATGCCATTAAAGAGGCATACCCATTTTCGTTCTAATTTTGAGAAAACATCGACGACGATGTTCTTCCAAGGGGGAGGGGATTGTAATACCCCCAGTTTTGAATTGGAATGTACTTAACCAAAATTTTGTAAATGATTTAAATATTATAGTATGGATTCCTAGTGCAGATCTCAAGGCCAAGGCCCAACTAGTGAATGGATAGGCATGTATGATGTATATATTTTTATTTGGACCCTATGGTCGGCTTATCATGCCAATTCGAAATGTATGTAAATACTATGGAGGAAATTAATAAAATGGTTCAAGATGATTGTGTAAAGAGCACTAGAGGGGTATGATTCCACCAAAGGGTAAGAGGAAAGGGGGCCTATAGGGAAACTAAATCCTGTGTTTCCAAGTGTCGACCTTTGAAATAATACAAAATATGCCATGTGCTTTAAATGAGTCAATTACTTCATCTTGAATATTAAACCCATTCATTGAATGCATATGGGAGGTTAGTGGGAACAATCAGTTGATGTAGCTATTGAAGCATAGGGGTTGTGACAGTTATGTCAGCTATCAATTTTCCTTTTCTTCTATGGTCAAAATCTATGTCAGTTGTCTTTTTTCCATCATGTCATATCCATTGGAGTCAACATACAATCTATCCATTCTCTCATGCAGGTTCCTACACTACGTAGACTTTTTCAGTTGTTGCTCATGTCCATTACCAGACTATGAATTTAACTCAGAAATTCGAATTTGAAGACAGGACTGAATTTTGGGAAAGGAAATTAGATGGTTGTAAGTGAGCATAGAGGTTGGGAAATATAGGAACCCTTACCCATTGAAATATTCTACTTTTGGGGTTCTTGAGAAGCCATAAATTATGCTATAGGAGGTTCTCCAACAACATACATCATAGTGGAATCTTACTACACACACGGGTAAGCATTGTAAGGTTTGGATTTCCTAAGGGAACTATGGATTAGTGAAGGTAAATTTATTCCTTTTGTTGTGTGGGGTAGTTGGAAGGAGTGCCATGGATGTGGTGGTTGAGTGAGATCTCTATGGAGCTCTGTATGATTTTTGGCTAAGCATAGAGAGAAGAATGGGTTGTGGCCTAAGTGAGAGAGTCATGTAGGTGTTCCATTCTCCCTGGTGGCCTCAGAGCCTAGCTTGGGGGTGGCCTCTCAACATAAAAAGTATATGATTTATGGAGTGCCTAGAATTGGGTGGGAACTCTCTCTTACACATCCAGTTGCTTAGATCTTCTTTATTAAAGATAAGTATTCTCCTTTGTGTTTGAATATGCAATGTTTTGATTCATGCCTGGAATGATCAAGCTTGCATATGCATGCTAGATGTGTGTAGATATTTATTTCCGCTATGTATTTTCATTTACGCGTCTAAACACACCATTTATATGTTAATCATCTGTAATTATGGTTATTGGGTGAGATTTAGAAGCCAACATTAGTGTAATGTCCCCTCCTACTAGTAAAATTGAGAGATGGGGATGTTACAATTATGGTTAACTATTGTTGATTATTGTTGAATCGGGTTTACTATGGTTTATCCTAGTTGGTTAACCATGGTTGTTCATGGTTGACTAGGGCTGAGCATGTTGTTTATGCTTACTATAGTTGACCATGGTTTACTGTAATAGACCATGGTTAACCATAGTCAACCATATTTTACCATGGTTGACCATAATTATTCATGGTTAACCATAGTTGTTCATGGTGTACTATGGATGTCCATGGTTGACCATTGTAGACCATGGTTGACCATGGTTGAATTTGAATGACAATGGTTGACAGTGGTTGTTCATGGTTGTTAATGATTAACTATGGTTGTTAATGGTTGACTATGATTGTTGACTACAACTGACCATAGTTAACTATGGTTGAGTATGGTTGGCCATGGTTGACTATGGATAACATTGGTTGTTAATGGTTAACTATGGTTAAGAGTTATCAAAGATAGTCAACCATAGTCAACCAAATTAATGTATGCTGATCCTTTGTCACTAATAGTCAACCATCTTTAACCATCATCAAGCATGGTCAAACCATACTTAAGCACAATCTTCCATAGTTAGCAATTGTGAACCATGGTTCATTCAACCATGGCCACGATCAACCATCTTATTAACCATGGTTAAGTATGGTTACTTATGGTTGATTATGGTTAGCCCTAGTTTGTTGAACATGGGTGATTGTGTTCAATTATGGTTAACTATGGTTGACCCTAGTTGATTGACGATGGTTGTTCATGGTTGACTATTGTTGGCCATGGTTTTCAATGCTTAACAATGGTTGACCATGGTTCACTCTGCCATACATTTTTTGTTCATTGGTGGTTCACGAAAGGGCTACATCCACCAGTAAATATGCCAACACCTATTATTTTAAAGAATTAAGGTATGGCCAAAATTACATGTCTAGTTAAACCATTACATAGTCAATGCATAGGGGCTCAACAAGATCATCATGTCACTTAGAATATTTGAACCTGGATGGGGTGGGTAACAATCCTTCCTCCCAACCACCCAAGCTACATCTAATGGACACTATGGATGACTATATTGGACTATGGTTTACATTAGTTAGTTGACTATGGTTGACTATGGTCAACCATGGTTAACTAGTTGGCTGACTATGGTTGACCATAATTGGTTGACCATGGTTGTTCATTGTTGACCATGGTTGTTCATGGTTTACCATGGTTGAATATGGTTGACCATGGTTAACCATGGTTGGATATCGTTAACAATGGTTGTTCATGGTTGATCATGCTTGTTAATGGGTGGCTATGGTTGACTAAAATTATTCGTGTGATTAACCATGGTTATTCATGGTTTACTATGGTTGTTCATGTTTAACCAAGGTTTTTCATGGTTGATTGTGGTTTACCATGGTTGTTCATGATTAACTATGGTTGACTATGGTTGACCCTGGTCAGTTGACCATGGTTGACTATGGTTGACTGTAGTTGGTTGACCATGGTTGTTCATGGATTATTATGGTTTTTCATGGTTATTAATGCTTGAATATGGTTGATCATGGTTGTACATGCTTAAGCATGGTTAACCATGGTTTATTAGGGTTGAATATGGTTGACCATAGTTGTTCTTGCTTGAATACATTTTGGTTGAGAACGGTTGATTATGGTTGAATACATTTAACTATGGTTTACTCTAATGTCCCTATTTTTTTATTTTGAACCATTCGAGAGAAAATAATTAAATTTGGAATTCCATCGCCTAAGTCACTTTGTAAAGTTCATGAGAAATTGTTAAGGGGGTAATGTGAGTCATAAAATTATAAAGTTTGGTGTCCAATATTTATGAATAACGTGACATTAGAAAAATTGGACAAGGAGGACGCATTAGAGAAGGAATTGTGGGACCGAGAAGGTGTGACACATGGAAGGAATCTCATAACAAATGAATCTTGAGAGTGTAACTCACTATTGACTAAAAATAGTTAGGAGGGGTGCATTAGTGGAGGCAGAAGTCCAAGTGGGTTGTAACACCCACCAAATGAGGAAGAATGTCCTCAAATCAGCACAAGGAAATGATGATATTCCATAGGCTAAAAATAGCTAATGAAGGCACACTAGAGAAGTGTAACTCCCCAAGGAGGGTGTATAAGGAGATAGGTGGGCCCAAATGAGTTTTAACTCCCACTAAAAAAGGGAGGCACCTCCTAATTAAAAGTACAAGGCAGATCAACTATCCATGCAGCCAAAAATAACATTAGAGATGAAGTTAATGTGTCCCAAAAAATCATTCTCTCATGAAAATAATATTTATTGATATTTTTGGGAGAGAACTCTAGAAGGGTAATGAGGAATTATAAAATAAGGGTGAGGGAACCTATTGAGGATATCTTGGGAAAATTATTTCTAAATTGGATATCTCTTATAACTTTCAATCATGGGAGATGTGCCCCTTGCACTTGTGACTTCTTTTGAAGGTGAAATATTCCACTTAAGTTGGTGTGAGAGGGGAGATAATCCAAATCTCTGCATTTAAACTTTATTGCAGTTGTTGAGAGAGATCATCAAGATATTTATATTGAGCTTCATTGATCAGAGTATGTTGTGATTTTCATTGCATATCTGAAGATTCATCAGTGTTTTGGCATTCTAATGTGTTGGTTTTCCAGTGTTCTTAGTGTGGAGGATGCACTTGATGTCATATAATGTTAGATTGGTATTGCTTTCAATGTTGGAGGGCGCACTTATGGAAGAGAGTACACCATTTGGGGAGCTGCAAAAAATATTCTTGACCCTCTTTCTTAGATCCATTGTGTTTGGGATCTTGATGTGTGGTTGGAGCAGTTATTCCATTGGAACCGATGTTGGTGGGATGATATCAATCTTCTAGTTCTGGTAATTTTTTTGGATTTGTGGGTCGTGAGACCTATTCTATTGTGTATGGAGCATCATTTATAGTGGGAAACACTTTTTCCACCAAAAAAGGCTTATGAATGACCAAGATACACTCATTTTATCAAATCTACTCTATTCAGTATCTTCTTCTAGCCGCAGGGGCGCACCTATGCATTTCTATCTCTGTATTTCGTGAGTTTCGAGCTTCTATAAGAGCCATTTATTGTTGTAAGCAATGTTATTATATTTTCCTTCGGTGCATAATAAATATTTATAGTGTTTTCTCCCATACTGTGCTCAATATTCAGAATTCTAGTAGATCTATGTGCAAATATCTTGTTATGACTATGCAATCTTAATGCAATGTGTATTAAACTTTCATTAAAGCACCCTGAAGGTTGTTAGTGAGTGATTTGGGTTGATTGGGAATTTTTTGGGTCACACACACACACAATTTTATGTTGCTACATCGAGTAACGAACTCTTCCTTTGGATTAGGTGATATGTTTGGTACTTACAATGCTTAATATTAATGACAAAGGGGTTGCATACAAAGTGTATGAAGAAAGTCATGAACCAAACTTAATAACCAACTATCAAAACTTTTTATCAAAGTTGTACATATTTGTTGCACATATTACAGTGGTTTCAATGCATATTTTATAGAATTGCACATCTCTGATGAAATCTAAAAGTTCATATAATTTCCACTATGATGGTTGGAATCCAAATTGTTTGTAGAAATCTTTCATAAGCCATTGTTTGGATAAAGTCAGAAACCAATATACTCTCTGTTGAAGAATTTGGAGTTAATGTGCCTAGATTTTACATTGGTATATTACATAGGTATCAGAGTTGCACATGTGATATTGTATGGAGTGACATATGTTTAATGAAGTTGAAAAAAAAAATCTATGCAAATTTATATTGTTGATTTAACAAATATCTCTATCTTTTAGATTGAGGATATTACATTGACTTTGGTTGATACTCCTTAAGCAATAATTATAATTGACTATATTTAACTATATTGACCATGCTTAAATATGGTTCACCACATTGAACTATATTGACTATGAGTTGATTATAATTCATCAATTTTAACTTTGATTAACCACATATAAATTCAAGAAAAACATGTATGAATAACTTGAAAGGCTTTTAAATATTTAACCATATTAACTCACATATTACATTGTCATACCTACCCAGATTGCAAGAAAATTTAACCATTCCATCTAGAAGATTTGAATGAATTGTTGCATTGTATTTTGAAAAAAGTATAGGATCTCAATAAAAGTCAAGTGCCATGACTTTATGGAAGTAGTTGAAGTTGACCTAAATCTTTTTTTCAAAATATACATCATGTGGAAAAGGGTAAGAAAGGAGTGGTAAAAATGAAATAAAGTTGCATTGATAAAGATGGTTAGTTATATCGTCCATCATAAAGATGGTTGAGTAGTTCAAGACCGGTGAGAAAGTAGTTTTATGATCATACTATTACAAATTAAAATGAAATAGGTAATGGGATTTAACACAATATTTTTTCAATTAAAAATTAAAATATATTAATATTTATTTTATAATATTAATTATTTTAATGAAAATAACTGAAATGTTTAACATTAATTATTTAAAAAAAATATTTAATTATACTCCAATAACATATTTATTTTAAAAATATTTAAATTATATGAAATATGATATTTATTTTTTAATATATACCATCTTGAAATCATATTCACGATCTACTTTGGCGAAATTGGAGTTTCTCACAAATAAGTGGAGGAAGACACGGTTATATATATATATATATATATATATATATATATATATATATNTTTAAAACTTTTGTACACGTAATGTCCTAGTTGTATTACACTTGGCCTTTGTGTCAACGCATAATTATTGAACGTGCGGGGTTCACTTTAGTGGCAAAAGACCCAAGTGCAAGCAAGTCCAGTTTCATAATTTCCAAAATATTTAATAAATAATGAAGACTTTAAATAAAGTCCCTTTTATTTAATTTAAATTTAGAATAATTACCCAAAATCTAATTAAATTGTCTTTTAAAAGTGTAATTATTGATTTTTAAAAGTGTGGTTATTGGTTTTTAAAAGTATGATGTGTGATTATTGATATCCAATGTATCATTATTGGGTTCAATAGTATGATTATTATTTTCCAAGTTATTATATTGCTTTTATAATATATAGTTATTGGATTTTGAATTTAAAATGTGTTTTTTAATATTCACACACAAAGTCTTATAGGATGATTATACAAATTTTTTTTTTAAATTTCATAAAAATGAATATTCGGATAAGTTTTTTTTTAAGAAAATATTGAGATAAGTTACACAATCATATTATAAAATGTTTGATTAATAGTATAATATTTCAAGGCATCTTTTTCATATAATATTAATAGATTTTTCTTAAAACCCCACATCCTTTGGTTAGTAGTGAAAATCTCGTTATATTTTTTCAAACAGAGTTAAGAAAGTCTCATTCATCATCACATAAATTAGGTTTATTTTGAGCTTTCAAATTAATTTTTCAAGGAAAATAATAAAATAAGATTTATGAATTTTGGAGGAAAAGACAATTTCTTTTTTCAACTTATGTCTCTGTGGTTTTACTCAAATTTCGAGTGGTGTGACTTGTTAGATGCGGAATTCAAGTATGCATTCAATGAGTACCCACATTGCATAGTTTTGATAAACCCCACCTCACGAAAAAGATGAGAAATACATTAAAAAAACATGTTACTTTCAAGTAATACATTTTTTTATGTATTTCTCATTTTTCGTGGGTTGAGGTCAATGATTAAAAGTATGTAGTGTAGGTACTTGGTGGATGCAGAGTGATCCCACTAAAACCATAGGTAGGTAAGTTGAATATACAAATAAAAAAAAAGTAATTTTTTGGACAAATATGTCAAGTCAATTATTATCGTTGACTCGTTTTCTTGAAATTCTATTGGTTTTTGAAATCCAGCTCATCAATGCCTATTTTTCTTATGAGGCCCACTTTAGATCCCAAATTGACTCTAATGTTCCCACTTATGGTTGATATATCTTAATTTCTATATGTTCATTTATATTTACTTTTACTTTATCTTCCTTTCAATTTGCTTATATCTTCCACCCATACGATATTATCCACATCAATGATAGCATCATTAGCTCTTCCAATTGTCGACCCTTTAGTTTTTTAATCCCAACCTACAAATTCTCTTCCAATTGTCGACCATTTAGTTTTTTAATCCCAATCTACAAATTCTCCATTGGGTTTCCACCATTGACCTAAATCCTAGTATTTATCCATATCATATATATTTATGTAAATGCTACCTGATGCCTTTCCTAACCATATTGGCTTATTATCTTGTCCAATTTTTCATACATAATACTCAAACATTTGCTATATTTCCACTCTAATTCCAACGTATGGACAAATTAGGTTGATCGACAACTAGTAATATAATCACTATGAATTATTTTAACTTAGGTGCCAATATTTTATCATCACTAGGTTAGTGGTGCCTCTATGTTTCTAGAAAAATCCATAGCAGTCACCACACTTTACAAAGTATGTGTTCTTTGTAATTGCAACATATGTAAATTCCTTTTTCTATATATTACTTTAGTTGGACTGTGACACTGGAAGAAGTTTAAGCTCTTAAAGGTCTCCATTACACTTTTAAAGAATTGTTTTATGTGCATAATTTGTAGGTAATAATTTGAGAGGAATCCTTCTTCCACCGTGGTGTATTGAACGAGTCTACTAAGGAGCTATATTTGATTTTCCATTCATTGTATTTTAAAGACCATGTATTATTGCTAAAGTAATAGGATTTAGTTTTTTAATCCAAAATTTCCATTTACTTCTCTTGTGTCAACATTTAGAAATTTCCTCTTATAACTAAAGAAGGTGGCTCTTAGTATACAAAAGGATATATACTATGCATTTTGACAAAAATGCCATTAAATTTCATGTAAGCGGGTTCTGTTTCTTTGTGTTTTCACTTCCATTTATAATTGCATTTGATTCTAATGAGTTGAGAGAAAATTACCTTCTTTCATTTCCACCATCAGATTTAATCAAGTGCTCACCAATAGCTAATGAGACACTGGGTATTTTAGAAACACATTCATTTTTACAACATCTTTTGTTTCTTAATCATCTTATGAAGTGATATTCATCTTCATAATGACTAGACTTATTATTCCCTACAAGCAGGGAATAATGTAATTGGTTATGTTTTGAAAACAATGCGGCATATAACACAGATTTTTATGCCAAGGTTTTTAATTTTATATGGGTTTTTTTCCTAAGTTTTAAACCCCCACCCCTTATTGTCGAAAAAACTATTTATTTTGCATTCTGACATGTTCTGACACCACTCTACACTCTAGCCTTGACAAATCTGACACGTGCTACTCTAACACATTGGAAACTCCACTACCTAGGCCTTGGTTCATTTTTGTGGCAGGTTGCATGAGTGCTTTGTGTGGCATCCTGGAAATTTGCATGGCAAGGTTATCTTCAACATGGATCTCGTTCAAGTATGCATGGGCTAGTGGTTTATATTTAAAGCATCGTGTTTGTTTCAGTTGGAATTGAGATTTGGTCATGTTTGTTTCAGTTGGAATTGAGATTTGTTCGTGTTTGTTTCAGTTGGAATTGAGATTTGGTGCAGAGGTCTCATATTTGTCATGGAGCCTACAAGCGGTCTCGAGTTCGAATCTGCCAAGGTGACCTTTGTTGGTTGGTTTTGCTTCATTGGATTACTCTGTGTCATGCTATCCACTATATCTATGCCTATGTGCTCTATTAGAGGGCACATTTACTATCTACCCAAGGTAATTAGGCTCTGGTCATTGTCGGTTCTTTCTTAGTGAGAAGCAATGGCGGTCACTAAGTTGGCGACATTCACATTTGACAAGTTTGGAAATAGTTTTCTGTGAATTTTGTCCTGAAATGGCTACAACCAAAGTTAAGTAGTGTATGCCTATATCAAACGAGCAATATATACCCTAACATTCCCAATATATACCATTTCCTCAACCTAGTAAATTAGCAATATAGACAGTGGATTTAGTTGGTTATGAAATATTCTTTGTAATTGTTTTACTCTAGTAATTTACTGGTTTCTATTAGCATTCCTATATGCTAGCAGAATGGGTAGGTGCATACCCATCCTTCTTTTTAGGTAAGGAGACAATGCCCCTAATGTACTGATGACCTTTGATTCTTATGAGAATAATAAGGACAGGTTTTTTTCTTCTTGAAAAAAAAAAAGGAGACAATGCCCCTGCAACTTTGGAATTTGTTTAATATTTAATGATTGAATAAATAGTAATTATTCTTGTAAATCTTATTTACATATGTTTCTCACCTTTAATGGTATATACTTTGTTTGATTTCGTTTCCTATGCCTTTTAGGTTATTATAATAATGAGTTCTTTAAATAAACTATAATGAGCTTTTTATTGCGCTTTCTGACTAATGTTATCATTATCTAGAGATTCTTTTTTTAATAAGATTATATTATCACAGAACATGGTCAGAGAAAAACAATATGGTCTTCATAATTTGTGCTTGTGCACAATGCATCCACTTTGAGGTGGCTTATTAACCTCTGTCAAGTGTTAATGATAGACACCTGCGACGTGACAATTTTTTTTAAAGGACCACGTAATACACAATTCATATTCATATTCATATTATATTGTGGATTTATTTTAATTAAATATATATTAAAAAAAATTTAAAAAAAATCAAAATTTCAAATAATAATGTTTAAACTTGTAGAATTTGGATGTTGGATATTTGAGAGTGTTGAATTCATAAGCATTAGCCTTATTTAAAAAATGAAAAAATAAGATTTGTAAAAAACTCACAAAATCATCCAATTTATATAGTTATCCTAAACATGCGTATACTAGTATGGATTAATTTTAGTTAAAAACTATGAAACATTAGAATTAATTTACACTCATTTTATTTGCCAAAAACAACAATATATTACTATCACTAACAACAAGTATCCGGAATGCTTTGAAATTTTCAAATTATATTCGTGAAGGTGCAACTGCCAACAGGTGCATGCTGTGAAAATTTTGAAAACAATATGTTCCACAAAGCAGGAAAGAGATATAATTTAATTGTGGAGTAAATTTAGTTGAACTGGACATTATAGAATTAGGAGCAGTTATATTTTAATTTCCATGAATTGTTCATATATTGTTTTTTACATTGCTGATTGATTTACATACGGAATCTTATATTTATCCCTACAATGTATTTTATTTTATGGCACATATTGGCCTTTCTTTCCTCTATAGTGAAAGTTAGTGGTTGTAAATACACTGGTAGTTCTTCAAGTCAATTTCTAGAGACTAAGATATGCATCTAACAGTATCCTACCATATGTAAGATTGATAGGGTTTGTGGGCAGAGTTTGTTGTCCGACAACAGTGTTTCATTGCTCGAAATTTCTGGTGACTTGTTATTTTATCCACATGTATCTATTCTTCCATGTGAGATTTTCCCCTGGAAATATTGATACTAATGCAATAAACGTCTTCATCTATTTTTGGAATTTAAATTCATTGCTTCAAGTCAAATTGGACGGTTATATTTGATAGTTGTATGGGCGTTTTAGACATGTCACAATTATTTGTTGATGGCACGTTGGAGTATTGGTCGTATTTAATGTACTTGATAAGTAAATTATTTCATAATTGATAATTTATTTGTCAATTTTCACCTCTGTGATTCCTCTAAAAACATAAATTTATGAGAAGAAACTCCTTACGACATAAAAAATGCAAAAGATAAATGAAAATAAAGTTGTTCCAAGATTCCATATATCGAATCCAGTTTTCGAATGGACTGAACAATCTTGAGCGACTATAAAATAAGCAAAAAGACAAATGATTTGAAGAGGAGAACATCTTAAGGCATAGTTTGCACATATACATCGAACTGTATATACACTACCCCTCATTGGTGAATATAGGTTGTGCCCAACCATTGACCGAGTACACTACCCTCATTGTTGAATATATATTTTTCTTTATGCCCTTCAATTTCTATTTGCCCAAAATAGTTGTTAAAAAATCCCTTAGACAATATCCACAACATTGTAGGTTGGTCGTCCAATATTGAATATGATCATTAACCAATTACCATTAGAGGAATTTTGAGGTCTAAAATGGGCCTCCTAAGGAAAATAATAAAATAATAGTTAAAATAATAAAATAATAGTTAAATAATAAAATAATAGTTATTAATTTTGGAGGAAGAATGAAAAAAACTACTTTTTGTGTTCGTATTTTTGACATATCTCCCTGTTATTTTACTCAAATTATAAGCGGGGGAGCTCATTGGATGTGGAATTTAATTCTGCATCCAACGAGCTCTTCCACTTGAAATTTGAGTAAAAACACAGGGAGATATGTCGAAAATATGAACAAAAAAAGTAGTTTTCTTTTATGACAAATATGTCAATTCAACCATTATGGTTGACTCATTTTATTGAAATTCTATTGGTTCTTGAATTCCAACTCACAAAATTTATTGTTGGTGTGTTTTCTTATAAGGCCCATTTTAACCCCCAAATTTCCTCTAATGAATGATCTTCATCGAAGGTCATTTTTAATCAAATGTATAGGTAATCCAACTAGATAGAATAGAAACGAAGCTTATAAATTAATGATAATGGTTATTATCATATAAATAGGATGGAATACTCGCTTCAAATATCTATGATTTGTGATTTGAAAGGAAGCTCCTTCACCTAAAGTTCGTTTCTAAAATCTTCCATATTAATCTAGATTTGTTTATAAAATAATATGTCTTCCCCTCTATGAATTCTATCTGTTTTCACCTACAGTTTTGATGAATTTGACTAGCTATCTAAAATCAATGGTGATTTCACATTTTGTATCTACGTTGCCCACATTCCCCACATCAATTGACCCCTTAAGTTGTGTAGAATCCAATTCCTTTTCTGTACCCCTGAGAAAAACAATCTTCATAAAAATTTCAACAACCGCAGTATTTTCTATTTAGAAAAATTGTTTTCCTACAATCTGTTGAAGAGATTCCACCAAAACTCCAGAAGATTGTAAAACTATTTGAGGAAGTGCCTGAAACTTGTTCAAAATTCAAGCAAGTCTTGCAATATGAGAAAAATATGAAGCCCCTGTCTAAAGAACTTAAAGGAAAGGATAACAAAGTTGAAGGGCGTGTATATCAGGTGTGAGTGAGAGAATTCATGGATGACAAGAAGGTGTACTATGAAGTGGATTATGATTCTGTTGTGACAAGAGGTGTTGGCATTCTTGTTAATGGTTTATTGGGTGGTTACTCGAAGGCAACATGTGCTTTCTCCTCTTATGGATTCCTTTCTTTCTCGATTTGTATACTATTTTGACATAATTGCTTGAAGCTGGAGCAGAGAGACCCCAAATTGAGCTTGAAAATTTTGATGAAAAAAGACTATCAAAGCCAAAAACGAGCAACACAAGTCCAAGCTTAGGTTCTTTATCTTTTAGAATTTCTAGCAATATTGTGTTGGAAAAGCCTAGGTGTTTTGATTAAATGCTTTTCACCTATTATGTTTTTGAAAAATTTCCTATGAATGTGCTTAAGTTATAAATGTGTTTAAGTTGTGTCAAAGAATTGAATTCTTTAACATAAGCTTTTATGAATCTTCATCTTAGTTATTGTTCATTTGAATTATACATCTGTAGTTTCCTCAACAACATGTGCTTAATCTTAAATGAGCTTAGATGAGTTAGCTTCATTGATGTGCCTTTAAACTTCAAGTCTTAATATTCAATATGAGAAGAGGAAGATTGTTTTGATTGGTGAATACCTTTAACCTACAATAAATTTGTTGTTTTTTGGTATAACATTTCATATATTGGCCAAGATATTATATTGTAGGGTTGCACTAAGAAGGAGCATTTGTAGCAAAGTGATAACACTCTTTCCACAATTATCCCAAATTAATATAATCCCAACATCTCTCCTTGAATAATGTGGTTCTAAAGCACATTTAAGACAAAACCCAAGGGTATGTGTTCCAGGGAAAATCTTAGGGAAAATTTATCCCATGCACTAATTTTTACTCTCCCCCCAAAAAAATCACCCATTTACATTTTTCTCTGAAATGATTTGCCCAAAATCCACATGATACAAATATTTTACTTTAAAAATTGTCAAACTATCTAGAAACTATACAAAATCCTTAAAATTTTAAATATTTTTACAAAAAATTTGTCGAACATTATGAATCCTTAAAATTTGAAACTTATTCACATCATAAATCCTTAAAAGTTAAGAACATTATAGATCCTTAAATTTTGAAAGGCATTCACATCATTCTACTCTACTCATTCCATTGCGAACATTACAAGTACCTATAACATTATCAAATATTTTATGAAAATAAAAGGACAATTTTTTTTAAGAATCGTATACAATGGTTTTTATACATTGTTACAACAATCGTAGAATAATTCACATTCAACCTTGAGATGGAAAATTTCCTTGAAATAAAATTAGTATATGAGAATAGATTGGTAAGTTTTAGTTATATCAATACTAGAATCATATGAGTATCTTTGGTTTCCAAATTATATAAAAATAATGGTTTAGAATTACCACTTATTCCTAATAATCTGTAATATAAAACTTCGTTTATTTTTCTTTGTTCTATATTGTTTTCCTTGAAATGATTGACTAAAGAGAAAGACTAGTGTCACAATTCATACTCATGTATATTTAGACACTACTAATTGAACAAAACCATTAAGGTGTATGGAAAAGTTTAAGGGTTAAACCTCTAATGTTTATAAAGGTTTTAGTTAGGACAAACTTTGGTTTAATGAGTGAAGCATTCAAAATCCATTTCCATCAAACTTAAAGGGATTTGACATCACTCTACGCATCTCATTGCCAACCATACAAGTATCTCAAACATTCTCATATTATTAGGGTGAGTATATAGAAATATCATTGTGTGTCATATACATTATATTTTCTACATTTCATTAGAGGTAAATTATTTTTCTACATTTCATTAGAGGTAAATTGGTACATTGTCATATTTTATATTTCTACTATAGTAATCATAGAGTCCTTTAAATCCAACATTTAAATGAAAATTTTCCTTTATAATCACTAAAGTTTGAAATCACTAGGGTGATCCTTCTTCTCCTCCCTTAATCTATCAAATATTGAGAAATAGTTAGTGTTATTTCTCATCCTCCCCAAAATTATTAAAGCTTAAGAAAGAGTTAGTTATCTTTCTCCACCTGTCAATATAGCTTGAGAAGGGTTGGGCCTCCTTGATTCTCCTTTTTTCATCCTTTAGATTACTAAGTTTTAAGAAAGAGTCAATGGTCCTTATCCTCATATTACAAATTGTTAAATCTTGAGAAAGTGTTGATTCTCCATCTCCTCGTCCCTTAAATGATGAAACTTCAATTAAAATTAGTCTCCTTCTCATCCCTCAAATTACTATATATTGAAAAAGAGTTGATCCTCCTCCTCCCCCTACTCACTTTAACATTCTAATTGATTTGATGCAAGTTGATAACCAACTTTTTCGTCCTTCCCATCCTTGGTATGGATTCCTTCATCTTGTCATGCACAATGCTCAAGAATTTGTAAGTGTTCCTCTCTTATTCCAATCTATGGGATAGTAGGCTGAGTGACAATTTTCAATGTACTTATTTTGAAAATGTTGAACTTGGTATTAATATTTTATTGTTTCTATGTCAGTGGTGCCTATAAGTTTCCTAAAAAATTTATAACACTCGTCACACTTTACAAAGAATGTGTTCTTTATAGTTTCCATAATTGTAAAATGTCTTCTCCATAAGTTGCTTAAGTTGGATTTTGAAACTAGATGAATTTTAATATTGGAAAGGTCCTTATTAAAAATTTTAAAAACCATTTTTTGTGTATAATTTGTAGACAATAATCTGAGAGGAATCCTTATGCCATCTTGTGTTAAAGAATGTAAATTCGAAAGATATTATTGTTGCACTCTTATTGTATTATTGTTGTACCTCATTTGGGAGAAGTTATTGATGTAATTGGTCATGTAAAAGACTTGAAAGAATCAATGTAAACCTTCCCTTGTAATTCAAGTCAATAATACCCAAAAGAAATATTATTTTGAGTCTCCCTAGACAAGTCATCCCTGTAAGAGTAACAAGTCCACCTAGTTAGGTAAAATTCTCATGCACTTGATGTGTATGAATAAGAGAGGTTCTCCCATCATTTGCACACACAACACAATCAAGCAAGTGTGCAAGAGAGAGAGAGAGAGAGAGAGAGAGAGAGAGAGAGAGAGAGAGAGAGAGAGAGAGAGAGAGAGAGAANTTATGTTGGTTTGGCATTGTTCTTGTTGATGGAATATATACTAAAGAAGTTGTTGGATTTTCTCCCTTGTGGTTTCCCACATAAAAATATTTGTGTCTATTGTGTTTGTGTCTATATTTATTTTAGTGATTGTATTGCATGTGATTATGATGTTATAATGTACATTGTTTGAAGATATAACATATCATATTGGAAACATATAAATTCTAACATGGTATGTAAGGTAAAACCTTGCATATTTATCTGATTAGATAAATAAATATATTTTTATAATTGAATTAATGATATGAATACATAGTCTCGACATATATATAGTACATAATAGTGAAGATTTATGTCTCTTCTCATGTCTTTATTGCATTTAGCATATACAATATTCATTAATGAATTGCTTGATCTAATTTATTATTTTATTTACATATTATTCTATTTGGTATGTTACAAGTCATCATGCTCTGAAAATATTCGTCCCCAAATATTCTATGAGCATGCTACAACTAGAATTTTTTCCATGAATAATGGTGCCACAGTTTAGTAGTTCTTGAAATAATTGATCGCATTTCCATTCAAATCGTTCCATGCATACGGTTATGTAGATAAACGAATAACAATTATATGGAGTATTCTTCTGAGCTTCTAATCTAGGGGTTTTCTTTTGATGTTCTAATTCGATATATATTTCTAATATTTTTGCTTGCTTTGATATGGTTTTCTTATCTGTATCAAAAACTTCTAATAATGTACTTACTTCCTTGTCTGATGAGCTTGACTTTAGTTGTTTGTGGGGAACCTTTTGATGTTGATATTCTAGAACATCTTGAGTTACGACCACTGGTAGAATGTTTAACTCTTCATTTGTCATAGCATCTTCTAGATTTCGTTATTCTACGTTATCCTAATTAAGGTCATCCTTGGCGCTTTTATATTCATCATTGCATTCTTCTACGACTTCAATTTCTTTTATAATTGTTGTTAACAATGACTTCCTTTTTAACCGTATTTTATGTTTTATTATTACAATCTACGTCATCGTCATCTTATTTACAATTGATATTGACATTGCGGCTGTCAATATCATATTGATCCTTCATATCCTTGTATTCTACCACTTAGGTTTCATCGTCTTTGTTATCGTATTTCTTAACAAGTCCTTGTTATGGAGTTTCACTAGACAATTTTATAGATTTTTTAGCTGGTGTATTAATGTGCCTTACTTCCCTACCTTGTAAGAAGCCACAACAAAATTCATATAGACGTACATATTTTTGACTTAGTATCGTATTTTGAGGTTTATAGTTGGGGTTTCTTTTGTTATCCCTCTCGGACTTTGGTGGCCTGAATATTTTGTGAGGAGGAATATAAGGAGGCAGTTTCCATGGCCTCCCTTCCTTTTTGGTTGAAGTAGCGATTTTGGACTCTTCCCTACTTGAATATTTAGGAGTTGTCATTGTACCATGTTCCCCTTTACATGGGAACTTGGGAGTCGTTGTTGCTTCTTCTATTATGTGTGCAAATGCAGTTACCAACTCTGCCTCGCTTGAGACTTTGGAGACTGTAACCACTTCTTCATAGGATTCTTCATCATTTTCTCTCAACCTTGGATTGGTTTGAGCAATAAATTCTTCGAGTTTTTATCTTGCTACAAGTTCTTCCTTGATTCCCTCTTCTTCTGTCGTGGGTGCAAAATTAGTTTCCTGCTCCTCCTTATTTGGAGATTTTGAGGGCATAACCGCTTCTGTTATTGTAGGTTCCATAGCAGTTTCCTGCTTTCCCTCACTTGAGTAGTGAGATTTTGTAGCCATTTTTTCTTCATAGGCTTCTTCATCATTTTCTCTCAACATTGGCTCGGTTTGAGCCATAAATTCTTCAGGGTCTGATATTGCTACAAGTTATTCCTTGATTCTATCTTCTTCTTTCGTGGGTGCAAAATCAGTTTCCAGCTCTTCCTTATTTGGAAATTTTGGGGGTGTAACCACTTATGCTATCATGTGTGCCATAGCAATTTCCTGCTTTCCCTCACTTTAGAAGTGAGATGTCGTAGTTGTTTTTTCTTCATAAGCTTCTTCCTCATTTTCTCTCAACATTTACTCGGTTTGAGAAATAAATTATTCGGGGTTTGATCTTGCCACAAGTTCTTCCTTGATTCAATCTTCTTCTGTCGTGGGTGAAAAATTAGTTTCCATCTCTTCCTTATTTGGAAATTCCGGGGCCATAACCGCTTCTACTATCATAGGTTCCATAGCAGTTTCTCGCTTCCCCTTGCTTGAGAAGTGAGATTTCGTAGCCGCTTCTTCTTCATAGGATTCTTCATCAGCTTCTCTCAACATTGACTCAGTTTGAACAATACATTTTAAATGACATGCATGGAATTCAGGGGTTGTAATCACTTCTTCTATTGTAGGTGCAGTAGCAGTTTTCTGGTCTTCTTTACTTGAGACTTTGGAGACCATAACCACTTCTTCTTCTTCTTCTTCCTCTTAGATATTTTTTCTTTTCTTTGTAACAACATTGTTTTCAGTTCTACATAAAATTCATTTTCTTCCAACAATCTTCTTTCTATTTCTTCGATTCTAGATTCTTCATATTTTTTTATCTCTTTTAGGTCTTTGGAACGAGCTCATAATGATCTTATTAAATGAGGAAACATGGTGATCCCAAGAAGAATTTTTGTATAGCCTCAAAAATCATTTGTAGAATTTTAACTATTAAAATATTAATTATAATAATAATTTATTATTAATATGGTAATAATAATATTATTGTAAAATTTTAATAGTTTTGGAAATACATATAATGATAATAATATTTATTAATAATAATAATTTATTATTATTATATTATTTTGGGGATAAGACTTTAAATATTAAAATAATTATTATTATCAATAATAATAATATATTTTCTATTATTTATATTGTTTTGGATGGGAGTATGGAAATGGGAGATATTTACGAAGAGAGATTGGAGATGGCAGAATTAGAAAATATAACCATGGGTTAGTTTTTATAAAACCATGGACTGGTTTTATAAAACCATGAAATGGTTTGTTGATGGCTTTTCTTTTTTACTTTTTACTTTTTCTTTTTTCTTCTCTCCCATAGGACAAGAGAAAAAACGCTCTGATACCATTTGTAAGGTAATACCTTACATATTTATCTTATTAGATAAATAAATATATTTTTATAATTGAATTGATGATATGAATACATAGTCTCTTGGCATATATATAGTACATAATAGTGAAGAGTTACATCTCTTCTCATGTCATTGTTCCATTTAGCATATACAATATTTATTAATTAATTGCTTAATCTAATTTATAATTTTATTTACATATTATTCTATTTGGTATGTTACAAGCTTACATATTTATCTTATTAGATAAATAAATATATTTTTGTAATTGAATTGACGATATGAATGCATAGTCTCTCGGCATATATATAGTACATAATAGTGAATATTCACGTCTCTTCTGATTTCGTTGTTGCATTTAGAAAATACAATATTTATTAATCAATTGTTTACTCTAATTTATTATTTTATTTACATATTATTCTATTTGGCATGTAACATGCTATCAGAGCCATCCTGAAAGAAGATTATGCTTAGTTGTCATTGACAAAAGATGAAAAATATGGAATCAAATTTTGGTCATTTCCATCCATAGATTTATCTTGAAAGATATTTTTTGGTAACTACCTCAATACGGTGCATCATTCTATGGAAATAGATCTCCATTTTGAGATTTTTCAGTTTTGCCCTAATTTATGTTGGAACCAAAAAACTAGGGCTTCATGTTTCAGGAATTTCCCTCCACAAATCAACTTGAGAAGGAGGAAAAGTCAGCTCGTGGATGAAGATTCCATTTTTGTGGATTTTCAATTTTTGACCTAACACAACTGCTAGGGGAAAACTAGGGCATCAATTTTTCTGCAATTTTGTTCAAAGATTTGGGAAAAGGAGCGCATTGCTCAACTCTCCTTGAGGATACACATATCTCTCTCCATAAGTTTTCTAAGATACCAAAGTTGAAAAATTAAGGTTTCTCTATCAAACCCTAAGTCATCCAGAAGTAGTTTTTCATAAAGGAGTTAAAGCAAGCATCTGGTTGAAGCACTCTCATTGGTAAGCACTATTTTCTTTGTTTCCATTTGAGGTTCTCATTTTTCAATATGACAAAAAATATCAAGCCCGAGGACAAGCTTGAAGAAGGTGAGAACTTTCGGGCATGGAAGTACATAGTGCTTCTCATACTAAAAGAACATGACTTGGAAAACTATGTCAAAGGAAGAGTTGTAGAGCCAAAGGGAGATGAATACGAAGCTAAGAAAAATAAGAACTTGGGAAAAGTCAAGATAATTATTGTCGATTCTATCATGGATCACTTGATCCCACATGTATCCTCCTTGAAGACTCCCAAGGAGATGCTTGATGCTTTGACGAACTTATATGAAGGAAAGAACATCAATAGGAAGGTGACCATGAGGAATCCACTCTAGAACGTGAAAGTGCAAATTTCAGAGACCATACAATCTCACTTTACAAAGGTCTCCTATATCAAGGAACAACTCGAAGCTATTGGAAATAAAATGAAGAATCTAGTTCAGGAAAGATGGGTGAAGATTATAATCAAGCATTAGCAACACATACGAAGAAAAAGAAGTTCAAGAAGGAAGAACACTCTCTCAATAATTCTAGAAGATTCAAAAAGTACCATAAGACTCATGGGTCCCAGCAAGATTACACAACTATCAAATGCTACTCTTGTCAAAAAATGGGACACATTGCAAGGAATTGTCCCCATGCAAAAGATCAAGTTAAGAAAGGAAAGAATAAGAGGGATCATGATCATACCTCAGAATGTGATGAACATGTTCAGAAGAAGGCAAGAGGATATTGTTCAGATAAAGAAGAATATGTTGCAGGTAATGTCACTCATGAAGAGTGATACTTGTTCTATGATCTAGGGATAATTTTAAGGAACCATACTTATTTAAAAGTGTATAAATGTTGTAGAATCTTACGAATTCTTAAAACGTCAACTATAAAATGTTTGGCGATATTTTTCTAAAAGCATTTAAATTTATAAGGATTTTATATCATTTATATATTAATTTGGCGATTTATAGGTTGGAAAAATTTTACCCCATCAAAATTTGCGAAACAAGGCTTCAAAAAATGCAAATTGGTGAATCTTTGTTGGGAGAAAAACATGGAAAAATAGCCCATGGGCTAAATTTCACCCCTAAAATTATCCTTGGTTCTATCTCAAAGACTCATTCATATGAGGATTCACATTATAAGGTGAAACTTAAAGATGAATTCTAATGAAATGGGTAGGAGAAGCTACTACAAGTTGGACTCCAATGAATTAGATGAAGAATTGTCCAAGCTTGAATACCAAGAAGTTGTCACCAAACTACAAATATAGATCCAAGAGGATATAGTGCATCTAGAAGATATGAATATCAAGGTTGAAGGTTCAAATTCCAGAAGATCAGAAATTGAATAAGATCAAGCTTTTGAACTGGAAAGGAAGTAGAGATCAAGAGGGAGTCCACCCAACAAATAAAGATAAGTATTTAAATTATCATTTCTTATATATCCAATTATTTAAATGATATTGTTTAGTTGTGTACATATTTATGTTCCTAGATTTATAAAGTGTATTATGCATGTTAGAGTGTTTTCATTGATGAATGATATACTACTAATATGCATGTGAAGGGTAAGTGGCCTATGGTGCCGCAGAACATTCCATTGTTTCTTATCAATAATGAAACCTCTTTGCTGACATGTTGGGAGTAGTGCATGCTCTTAATTATGAATGTTTTTTTAATTAAGAATTTATATAGAAGGATTGGTATAGAACAGAAAAAACCATTGTGAAGGTCAATGTAAAATTTTCTTTGAACTTGGTCAGTGGATGATCTTTCTTCTATAGCGTGTTCTTCACAGAAATCTCTGATATATTTTCAAGCCACTCATATAGATTCATTCTATCTCCATTATAGATCTTGTGCATTAGAATTATTTCATTATTTGCATCGAATTTGGTCATGAACAATTGTGAAGAAACTTCTTTATTTCATGAGGAACGAGTTCTATAAATCTTTCACGGGACTTATTGAAAAAATTATCCTTTTCCTTTATAATTGTTAGCTTGTTCCTCCTTGCATAGTCTAGATGTAATTCAATATTTTCTTGTCCCACCACTCTCGAATCTCTCGTTTAGTTAACATTTGCACCTGCTCATCATTGTAGCATGATTATGTACTACTGGTAATGGAACCAATGTTGTAGTCTGAGGAATCACATAAGTTACCGATAGAATATATATATATATCACATAAGAAATATACAAGATACAAGATAAGACAGTAAGTGGGATGGCACAACAAGTCTTTATATTATTAGATGCAAAATATTGTACAATCAATGTCTCATAAATCCATGGCTCACCAGCCTATATATATTCTTTACAAATAGTTATTCGATTATAACTAATAGTTCGGTTGGATAACCGACCAATTGGGCCGACCCGATTGTGGTTGGGTGGAGGACATAGTCAACCAATCGAATATGCTCTTCTTCTTCTTCCAATGCATTATCCTCATCTTGATCTTCGTGTTGCACATCATCTCAAACCTATTTTTTATCAATGCCCCTACATAATCTTGTTGAATATGAAGGTATTGCTATAAAAATGATGTCCATGTATGATTAGGCATGGAAAAAGAATCTACTATTAGAAATTTGATTAAGTCATGATAGGACAAGCTAGAGATAAGGTTCCTAGTATGTATCACATTGCGAGCCATCAATTGTAGAGAATTCGTCATAAAATATGGGATATTCAACAACCTATGATGTCAGAAGTCTTTCAATAACTTGGAGTGATATATTAGAGAAGGTTACGCTAGCCTTCACAAGTGAGATATTTTTGCATGAAATAAGTTAATGTTATCACCTATATTTCACACACATGCAACATTTTGGAAATTGTTGAAGAAATACATCATTGACATATAACATGCAACACACAAGGATTCTTCATCAACAAAATCAACATGTGAAACAAAACAATCAATAAAAAAATCACACTTTGGTTGGACCGCATGGGTATGTAGAAAGGAACCCATGTGACATCGCATAGAAAATCCCTTGAAACTCACGCAAATTTACCAGAACATGGACCATTAATGTTTTTGGTGCATTCAAAGATTTGCAACCACAATTTGGATCCAAGGAATTCGAATTGGACTCTTTCACATGATTTTGCATTCAATAGACCATATGTGTACCTTGAAGCCACTTCATGAGACAGAGAATTATCAAGAAGAAGTAGTTGTTTGTGGACCACCATTATTTTACCTCCTTAGGCATTTTGAATCACTTAGTTTAAGTAGGAGGGAATCATATTTGGTAACTTTATTTTTTCCTAAAGATTGAGCTTGGAGGTCCCCAACAACCTCCTATATTACATTAGAGTAGATTATCACAAAATATTCATCGTTGTCAAGTTATAAGAAATTATTAGTATAGACATTTGAGTTAACTTGCAATAGTTTACATTCTAGCCACTTGTGTATATCATTCTTTAAAAAAAAAAATTAGACCAAATCCACTATTCACACAAACAAGGGCCCTAACAACTCTTGGAATTCTAGTATCCTCTTTTCCTTATGACCATAAAACAATATTGGTGAATCAAAAAATACCCCAAGATTGAAATACCTCCATTTTCACCTTGATTGTGATTACACTTGATGAATTCATTAAACATAGTAATAAACCGCACATGTTCATATCTATTTCCTTTACTTTCTTATAATTTTTTTGCAAAACATGTACTTCAAGAATTGTTTTCAAGTCATATACGTGTCTGTCCAATTCAAACACACACTAAGGGACCTAAAAACTCTTCTTATCACCGAGTATGCTCTTTATCTTGTGGACATAAAAGTGATCTTGAGGAATAGAAAAATTGAGAAGTTTGAAATGCCTCCCTTATCACACCTAAATTCAAAACCGACCCCTTTAAAACCATCCCATAGCTTAAACCAATATAAATTCCTCTACCAAGAGATCACAAAACGCTTTATAGTTTAAGTTATGATTATTGGGTTAGGCATATAAACAACGCCCCTCACCATTTTTCATGTGAAACACTAGTGGTTGTTGACTCTTGGGGGTGTTGACTTAGGGTGCTTAGTTGGACCAATAACCAGTTAAATTGGGGCATTCACACCCACATGAGTGCTCCAGCTACGTAAACCATACACATGTGCACCCTCATCATTTCTGGTGTGCTCCCATTAATTGAATGTGGATATTTTGATTGATTAGGAGCGCTAGAGGTGGATTTTGTCCAATTTTGGACTGATTTGGTGCATTTAATGCCACCTAGAGCCTCTCACTCACCTAATTTTGCACACCCAGACATTCCAAAGTGTTATTATTTCTCCATGTCACTTCAGCCACATCCACACAGCAATTTGTGTCCATTTGGGCTGATTTGGAGCCAGTTTGGCCCACCTAGGGGGGATTGAGGCCAATTTGGCCAATTTCACATGTACAGTCATTTTGGGATTCCCAAGCCTCACAAACCACTTCAGATGTAATATAAAACTATTACTAACATGTTTTGATGTTAGACAGTCAAATAATAACATGTTTCAATTCACATTGCATGTGTAAATTGATTCTCTTTTAATGGTTTTTGTTGTTTTTGCATCAAATTCGATTTGTGAGTTTCTATAAGGCTCCTAGATATTGTTGTAGATCAAAATTATCACATGGTATCATATATGAGTGGATTTTAGTGAGTTACAGGTCAATCTTGAGCATTTTGAGCTGCATTTTTAGAGAAATTCCAGATAAAATTGAGTGGTTTTTGCAAGACATTCGGAAATTTCATCACCATTAGCGTAGCAAGAAATGGAAGCTACCCAAATATTTTTTGGGTAAAATGTTCACTAATTAATTTACCTTCAATTTAATTATCGACCGGGGTACGTATACTTTGAGTTACTACACTATATGTGCAAGGTAAAATGATTTCAAGCTCATGCCTAGGGTAGCTTCAATATACTCACACACAAAGAAAAAGAATGTAGTTCATGAAACTAACTACTCTAGCAAGACCAAAAGTTGTTAAACCTGATCTAGGAAAAGAAATCAATCTTTTAAGTGTTGTTTACAACCCAAAGGTTTACCAAATTTAATGAAATCATTTCAAACCATACTCAATGTTAACCTATTTCCCAAAAGAACAACCGAGAAATCAAGTGTTTTCAATGAAGGAAATCCTACTATCAAGAGAGATCTTCAAACTTGCCTATAGAAGGAATACTATTTGATCAATCTTTAATATCTCACACAATTCCACAATGACTTCTACAACTCTGCTTTATACATCGTGGGTTTCTAAAACTGTTTCATCATCAAAGAGAAATATGTCACAAGTATAATAGCTCTTCTACAAATATTGAAAGTTTATTACTTTGAAGACTACCAATCCCTACTTCACACCAATGCTATCATTCACAAAACACTTACCGCAATGAATCTGCCTTTTAATAAGAAACAATGCCCTATGATCATAAAAGTGAATTGGAAATATTTAAATAGAGCTCTATTTCAATTCAATTCGTGCAACCCACAAGATTTAGCATTCATCATTAGGTTTTGAATTCAATCTATAGTTACAAATAAATGAACAACAAAAATCAAAGTATACTAGCACATACACACTGCCAGATATTGTAACTTTCTCTCTCTGATTTCATTCAACTTTCTCAAGGTCTTGAAATAAACAATACATAATCCAAGTCTTCCATACAACAAGTCTGAAGATGCTAATCCTATGAACCCTACGAACTTTATAAGCTCTAAAACCCCTATAGATTCTATAAATTCTGCAAATTCTTTAAACTCTTAAAATTCTGCAAATCCTTGAAACTCTTTTAAGCTTTGTAAACTATGGAAACTCTAAATAGGAAATTTAATCCTTCAATTCTCAACACTATAACATGATCTAGTTCTGAAAATGAAAGAAGAAGGAATTTAGATCCGGCATGTTCAGCTACTCTTATTATTATTCAAACCTACAGTTCACCGAATCAAATCTGCAACCAAAACTAAAATTACCCAAGCCTGTTCACACTCATTCAATAACATAAACCAATTCAACGCAAGCATCAATATATCTTCAATTATGAATCTATAAAGTTACCAGCATATAAAGAACAGTATCAGAAAGAAATGATATAAATTTTCTTATAGGAGTGAAGAGAAAACAAAACTACACATAAACAACAAGAGTTGAAGGTGGGCCCAGCCTTCAACACCTCTAGATCTGAAACTGGAGCTTTAAGGAAGAAAACGCAGCAGTCAATCAATTAACTTGAAGTCATATTTTTATAGTATTTCCTGTCTCATCCTTCTAAGGATTTATTTATACATCAATAGATGGATAAGATCCATCCCAAAAATAAGAAATTTGTGCAACCACCCAGAAAACGACCAACACCAAAATCTGGAAAAACCACGTCTGTTCCGGAAAGGATTTCTCCACATTCGTTCAGAAATTCTGAAAATTTCCCACAGGTAGGGGTAAACAGGGCCATTTATGAAGTGGGTTTTGAACCGTTTTGAATAATTCTCAACAATTGCTTAGAAATTGAGCCCAAAATCAAGTTCCTGATTAATGACGGGAATGCCATTGCTAGATTGCTTGAGATTAGGGCCATGACTTCTGGAGGAAATAGAGCATTTGAATGATGATTGATAGCTCATAATCCATATTGAAACGACCAAGCATAAAATCCATGCATATTTTTGGACAAATGAATCCCCCAAATATCTGAACCAATCAATACATGCTCGGTGAGTGCTGGAACAAGTTTCGGATCAAGCAACCAGAAGAACCATTGCATGGGAAACAAGAGTTTGTCAATTGATCAACATTTAATCAAAAGCTAAAGTTTCATTTATTAATTGAAACCCATCAAAATGATAAATAAAGTAATAAGAAATGTCAAGAATTCACCTGTTAAAGCATCTTAGAATGTTACCCTTGAAAACACATATTCAAGCACAAAACACAACAAAATAAAGTCAAATATACTTGATCTCATATAGCTTTGAACTAGGAATAGGGTGCTAGACAGGAAAAAATAGGAGGTCATCAATATTGATAACACCTTTCAATTTATTTGATTGGAATGCAGAGATGGTTATTCAATTTAGATCTAAGGGTCTCTACAGAGTTACCATGGGCACAGAGGTGGAGCCAAACTCTGTTGTAGAGAAAGCCAAGTAATTCAATAGATTGGATGAAGCATATGGATTGTTATGCTTGAGTAGCTCAAGAAATATTTTGTTCCACATAGACATATTAACAACCCCAAATGAATTATGGGTAAAACTAGAGACACTCTTTGGGAAAACTGATGAACTGAGAGGACACCAGCTTGAGAACGAACGCATCATCCTGAGCCCAACGCACTTTGACACTATCCAGGAATTATTCGCCAAGCCTTATGTCACTTGTTCTCTGGCTAAAGAAATATGGGATTGAGGAGAAAGACAATCAATTGATCCTGTCCATCCTTTCAAAGTTGGGGCCAAAATTCTCAGTCTTTGTCATCACATTTCATTTTGGAAAGTTAACACTTCGAAACTGGCAAATGCCAAGTCTAGCTAGCTTCATGGAGTCCCTCACTCAGGAGAAATAAAAGCTAGTCCAAATGGGCACCATCAAGGCTAAGGATCAATCCTTGGCCATAGGAGTTTTGAATGCCTCCAAGGGAGCAAAAGGCAAAGAATTAGAAGCTTCCAAAGAAGAGGAAATCATAAAAACCCAAATCTAGTGATGGGGGTTCGAAACCTCCTAAGGAGATGGACAAGAAAGGGAAAGACCAAATGCACCTATTTCCACAAGGGATGGAATCCAGAGAGCTCATGCATGAATAAAACCATTGACTAGATGGCAGAGCTACTGGAGAAAAACAACATCCCTGTCCCATATGGCGTAAGGAAGAAAGATGGCCCCTCCAGTTCAGACAACAAGGAGAAATGCCATGCCTTGGTAGCAGGTACCTCTAATTCCTCATCCTTCATCATTGATTCAGGGGATTCTAGACACATGGTAGCCACCAGAGAGCTCTTCTCCTCCATGCATTCAAATGTTGGCCCAACAATTTGAATGGGGGATGACTCTGAAATCCAAACCAAGGGAATTGATAGGATTGATTTAGAGCATGGTTACTTTAGTGATGTGTTATATGTACCAGACTTGGCAGAAAATTTGTTTTCAGTCTATCAAATGACCCATATAGGAGAAGCAAAGAGAGTTACACTCACTCCAGACTTGGTAGAGATTGCAGAAATCTCATCAAACCAAGTTGTAGCAGTTGGGTATGCAGATCACCATGAGAGGATGTACAAGTTTTCGAATTTCCTCCCTACTTCCAATGACCAATCTCTCCTCTCACATGCCAATGAGACTTCCAAGAAATGGCATGAGAGGTTTGGTCACATGAACTACAAGTACCTCCAAGCACTACACATAGATGATATGGTGGAAGGACTTCCACAAATCAAATCATCAAATGCAGCTTGCATTGGGTTTGTAGTTGGGAAGCATCCAGAGCAAAGTTATGAGAAGGGGATGGAAAGGAGAGACACACAACCACTTGGGTTGGTACATTCAGATATGATTTTTCCTCTTCCCACTCCATGCTATGGTGGATCAAGGTATGTACTCACATTTATTGATGACTACTCAAGATTCTGCTGGGTGTACTTCCTTAAATTAAAATCTGAAGTTTTTGAGAAATTGAAGATTTGGAAGGCATTAGTAGAGAATCAAAGTGGGAATAATATTAAGATCCATAGGACCGATAATGGGGAGGAGTATTTCAACAAAAACATGCAGCACCTTTGTGAGGAATGTGGCATCCAAATGCAACATTCAACTCCCTACACACCACAGCAAAATGGTGTGGCAGAGAGGAAAAATAGATCTCTCAAGGAGATGGCCGCATGCATGATTGAAGCAAGGGATATAAGTCCCAAGATATGGGCTGAGGCTATTGATTGCGGTGAAAATATATAGAACAGAGCCTTCCACAAATCAGTCAAAAGAAAGAGTCCCTACGAGGCATGGTTTGGCCATAAACCAAATGTCTCAAATTTCAGGATTTTTGGATGAAGAGCATGGGATCAAATCCCTTTTGAAAAGAGGAAGGCATTGCAGCCACAAATAAAGGAATGCATCATGGTTGGGTATGGTGAGGATACAAAAGGTTACAAACTCTTTGACACTTCCACACTCAAGACTTTCATTGAGATAAGTGTGCAATTCGAAGAGGAACCAATACCATATTTTGAGCTTGCATCAGGGGGATGCTATTCTCCTCAACAATTTGATGATGTAAGTGATGATTCATGCTTTGTATTTTCTGACATGTCTGATAATAATATGGATGTATATGATTCACCATAAAGGCCCAATTGGGCTGGAAAAATCATAAAAGTTGTAGGGGAATTGGTTGGCAATCCCCAAGAGCCTAGGAAGACTAGATCTCAATCTAACAATGCTTCCTTTGCTACTTAAAGTGCTCTTGTTGAGAACTATTATATGCTGATTGGATCTAATACACAGTCATATCAACAAGATTTTCATGACCCAAGAGGGAAAACAACAATGGAAGAAGAATTCCATTCTCTCCAAGAGAATGAGACATGGGAATTGATTCCCCTTCTTCCCAAGAGGGAGCTTGTTCAATGCAAGTGATTATTTCGAACCAAACTTGCTGCTTATGGTTCAGATGTGAAAAAAAAATCCAGATTAGTTTCTAAGGGCTACTCTCAATTCCATGATGTGGATTACACTGATACCTTTGCACTGGTTGCAAAGATGGACTCCATAAGACTAGTTCTAGCAATTGTAGTTAGTAAGGGTTGGCAAGTGCACCATATGGATGTCAAGCATCAATTATTACATGGTGAGATACAAGAAGATATATACATGCAGCAACCTAAAGGTTTCCAAGAGGATCCTTCACTTGTTTGTAGTTTGAAGAAATCACTCTATGGACTCAAGCAAGCCCCTAGGGCTTGGTATGCAAAAAGGGATGCTTTCTTGCTCTCTATTGGTTTCATTAGATGAAAATATGATCCAAATGTATATTTTCAGCAACATGGTGGTATTTTGCAGGTTATTGTTCTCTATGTTGATGACCTCTTAATTACAGGGATTTGCAACACTTCAATTGGTTCAATTAAGGCATCTCTACATAGTGAATTTTCCATGACCGATCTAGGATTGCTAAGGCAATTTTTGGGATTGGAAATTGAGAAATCTGAAAGGGGCATTGTCACATACGCCAATTTTGTAAAATTATGTAATCATTTTATTATATTTCTGAGACATTATGTTAAACTTAATCCTAAGTAAGGATTGATGACTCAGCAGAGTCAACAGTTATGGAGTGTAATTCAGAATATTTTATTAATAATAAATAAATTATGGAGACAACAGCATGGGAGAGCTGTTAAAAGAGGTTACTGGTCAAACTGGTGGATGGAACCAGGTGGAAAGGCAGAGGACAGGTGGCAGCATCCTCAAACACTTCCTAAGTTGCAGGTGGCAACTTCCCTATATTTGGGGTCATGATTCCCCAAGAAAGTGGAATCTGAGCAGGTGGCTCATTAAATGACAGTTAACCCAACTAAGACCTAGGCAATCTTTTAAAAGAACTCAATGAGGAGAGCTAAGGCTGCTCAGATTTTATTCCATAGAGAATTCATTCAGGTGAATGTTATTCAGGAATTTCATTGAGGAAAGAGGGAAAAACAGTAAGGAAGTGTTTTGAGTGGATTGCTGCAGTAACTTGATTTTTATTACAGCTATTTGGGCTGAGAGAACTGACTGATAGTTCTGAGGTAATACTGAGTTGAAGACTGGTATCTGATTTGCTGCACCTAGTTCCAGCCAGGGAGACCAGGGCAAGCTCGGGGGTCCTGAGAAGTCGTTGTTTGAGCGCTCTCCAGGAGTTGGTAGGGAGGAACGGCCTCCCATTGCTGTTGTTTTCCACAGCTTAAACAAGTTCTGTCATTTATTTCTTTATGTTTCTGAGTATAAATGAGTGCATGTTATGTTTAGCTATATGTCTGAGTAGTCAATTAATTGCAGTAAAGTTAGTATCTCAGAATATCAGTAGTTAAACTTGTTAGTAATTACTGTGTTTTTCCACATCTGGTATCACCAGACCGTACTCTAGCACAGTATCTCAGTGTTAAGAAATAGTATTCTTTTGAACTGAGTTTCCTATATTACCTGCAGCTACCACAAGTGTTTTCATAAGTTACAAGTATTTTTCTTACATTCTTATAAACTATTCCTAGTACTGTGCCTTTGTTTCTTTTGTAAATACTAGCAGTAAAAATGAAAAGATAGACTAAGTATCTCTGCAGTTTAAGTTATGATTGTTATCTGCTAGTTTCAAAAGGATTTAATCTTTTAGAGTTAAAATAAAATAATACTGACAGTAGGATATAATTTCTTATCAGTTAATTATCTGTTTGATATCGCAGTTAAATTCTACTGGTATTAGTTTGCATCTTAGTTAAGAATGCATTTATTATATCACTGAATATTCTATTATTTTAGTTAAGTCTAAACATACTTCAAAACTGTTATTTTTATTATCTAATGTGATAGATAATTGTTATAATATTCACAGGAAATATAGTTATGTATAGAAAAATATACTTTAAATATTTAATAAGTAATGTACAGAAATATTCAAGCTTTATAACTACATACAGAACCCAAATCAATATTGGGTAA
>LPNX010645960.1:143844-176344 GCA_001517045.1 Pseudotsuga menziesii
ATCTAAAACAAGTAATAATGCATTAAATAAATCAAAGGTATATTTGTACCAAAAGAAAAGGTATGAGTACAGGACGCTCGACAATCGAGCTTAAGTATTTAANATCTAGAACAAGTAATAATGCATTAAATAAATCAAAGGTATATTTGTACCAAAAGAAAAGGTATGAGTACAGGACGCTCGACAATCGAGCTTAAGTATTTAAACCTAAGCAGTAACCTAACGAGACAGATGTCTCTTCATCTTAAATTTTATTAAATAAGAAGAACTAGTAATATTCTTATTACGGCTGGGTTATTAAATAAACCACAGTAAGCATGCTTTTACTTTTAAAGCTTTCCATTACTGCATTAAGGATATGCAAGAAGGAGAAACAGTTTCAAAATATCATAGAACTGAGGGTAAAAACCCTACCTTCGACAAATAATCTTAAGAACAATTGAACTCTGTTTCATTTAATAACCCATAGCCATAAACAAAATATACATGCAGGCTTATAGCTTGTAAAAACTCTTTAACACAGTAACGCGAAGGCTTACAGCCTACAAATTTTATAAACCCTACAGTATTTAACATCGAAGCTTTACATTCACGGCCGTAGCCGGAGGGCTCTCTTAAGAGCTAGGGTTTTACCCATAGAGCTAAAAACTGTAAAACAAATAACCCATAAATGCAAGGAGAACAACCAGGGATGCTTCGACCAACCAGAGCAACCTCTTAAGGTTGCAGACAAAGATGATAAGCCGTGGAAGGACCAAGGCTTACCGTGGCCCGTGCTGTTGAAACCCTGGTGCTCCTTTTGTTTGCAGAGGATAGTGTAGCAGGTAGGCATCTGCAATACCATTTTAAAGCCAACTGTCAGTTATTTTTATAATAATACAAGAAGTGTAATAATATTTGATAACTCGACATCATAAGAAACGGTTCTTACCTGGATACCGTAGCAATGGGTATTCTTCAAGATAATGTCGCAGCCAGTTTGAATAGAGAACCTGCCAAATCGATGGCGAAGGACTGGCTTTAATTCTCTTAACCTTTAAAAGCAAAGGAAACCCCCAGCGATTCGATAAAAGAAGTACAAACCCTACAGCTGCAACGTTCCCTCTCTATCATTTAACTCACAGCCTGCAGGTAGCACCAGCCACGGTAATCTGAAGGGATAATCACTCTCGCGGTAATAAGAGGAGCAGGACTGTCATAGAACCGAGCAAACCAAACAGTGGCGAATCTACAAAGGTAAGCAACAAGTAAATGTACAACCTAATAACCCTCACTTTGCAGTAGCAGAGCTCGCGAGGAGCTGAAGCACCAGGAGGTGCAATGGAGGTCAACACAACAGCAGTATGGTTCCGAAGAGTTTGCAGAGCGGCCAAGGGGCCCGAGGGCAAAAAGGAAATGAAGATTTAGGGTTCAGTCAACAACTTATAGCGCCAAAGAATGGATGATATGCATCCACGTAACACTTTTAATAATTGACATAATATGGCTATCACTCCAAAGTCCACGACCGATGATTGTTTTCAACCAAAATCATCGCTGGAATGTTCCATAGGAAGTTTTACACCTTGGTATATACCTACATCATGTTGTCAACAACGCATCATTAGTATAAAGTTTATACATATTTCATGCTACGTATTGTTTGTACATTAGTCCAATGTTTATGATCATATTGTTTATATGGTTTGTTCCATAGCATCGTGCACTCAAGCCTAGAGGTTTGTTTATGTGTTAAAGAGTCATAGAATAATAGATTATGGTATTGTTTAGTCGTCATAGTTTACAATCACGATGCCAACTATTTTGGGTTTCAAAAGAAGATGATAAACCTATCTACTCCTTGATGTATAGATTTATATACAATTAAATGGTGTTTCTATTAGGTTATTCATCATTCGATTTGGTTGTCCTAATCAAATAAATTAGATATTTATGGATAGAGATAACTCATCCTTGTTATAGTCATAACATTTCTTTTGGTGACAACTAGACTATGTCACTCCCGAACTCAGAATTTTTATAAGAGACTCCATAAGTAAGGTAGAATAGAATTGGATTACTCTTTCTATCTTCTTTGTTGTTAATCTAGTCTTGATACATCATAAAAGAATTAAAGATAATGAGTTTAGGATTGATTTTTAACAACTTTGAATTTCCAACCCAATGATACTTCTGGAATGAGTTTAGCCTTCTAAAAGAATGTAGACTTTTAAACTATAAATGGAATACTTGTTTCAGATCATAGATCTTAGATGCTTCAGTAAGAAATTTTATGAATTGATTTTAATAATAGTCCTCATCAGTTGAAAAACTGAACAGTATGCAAGCTAAGCATGAAATGTTATTATTATAACTTTGACTAAAAGAAATAAAACCTGTGAAGCTGTGATCTTTCTACCATGCTAAGCTGTTAAAGTAAAGGAATAATATATATACGTTCTTATACTTATCTTCAGGATGAACATTTAAGGTTTTCGTACTTGTGAATCTACTAAACCTCATGACCCTGTATGGAATAGTCTTCTACTGTTTGTATGTGAAAAATGCAATCTCTTTAGTATTAAGTCTTAAAGGAAAATTAAGCAGAAATAACAAGATAATACCTTGAGAAGCATGATATTTCTGTCTAGCATGTTTAAAATTTTACTAAACAAATTGTATGAAGAATCTGTACTGTAAACTTCAAAGACTTGTTAGCATCGAACCATACTTCTTACCTGTATACCTGTAATAGAAGGAAACGGCTGCGTTAGCTCGAAAGCTAAGTAAGCCCAGCCCTTTACGACAAACCACCTTATGTCGCAAACAGAAAAATAATCAGTAGCTGGAAAGAAAAATGCTCTTCAAGGTACAGAGTATTTAAATAACTATCCAGTTACAATTTAAATAGCATAAACTAATCAACCAGTTAACAACTGCTTTTAATGTGATTATATGTTATTTTAAAAAGTTTTAAATTTTTCGAAATTTTGGGGTTTTGACAGGCATCATGCTAAGTCAACCAAAGTATGCTTCAGACTTTATAAATAATTTTAACATGTATAATTGTAAGGCATCCGAGTTCCCTTTCCTTTCTGGCATCAAATTATGTGTATTTGGCAATTCTCCATTGGTAGATGTACACTCTACATGAAGCTAGTTGGTAGCTTGCTCTATCTTACACATACAAGACCTGATTTATCTTATGATGTAAGTGTTGTAGCAAGACATATGCACCAGCCACATGAGCTCCATTGGAAGGAAGCCAAAAAAATTCTTCAGTATGTCCAAGGAACAAAGAATTTCGGGTACTCAGCTAGTGCTTCACTTCAACTAGCTGGATTTTCTTATTCGGATTGGGTTGGAGATCCCACTGACAGAAAATAAACTTCATGTTTTTTTTCATGCTTGCTAAAGGTCCCATTTTCTGGTAAAGTAAGAAACAACATACCATCTCTCCTTCTTCAGCAGAGGTTGAGTATAGGGCAGCAGTCAATGCAGCTACATAGTGTGTTTAGTTGCAGGGAATTCTTCGGGAATTTGGTGTCACAATTGATTCTCCTACCAACATTTGGGTGGACAATCAAAGTTCCATCAAGCTATCTACTGATCAAGTTCAAAGGCAGAGAAAAAAATATATTGAGATCCATATGCACTACATCCGGGGCTTAGTGCATGATAGGGTGATTTCACTGCAATATTGCCCATCCACCGAGCAAACTGCTGACATTTTCACCAAGACTTTCAAAGAGAATACATTCACTCACTTGAGATCTTTGCTTGGAGTGAGTGATGGATGGTGATTGGTGCTATTTGTTGCAGGTTTCAGCCCCATGTCCATTCTTGAGGGAAGCTTTTGTCCCATGTGGTTTTCCTTCTTTTCCTCACTTCATATGGACAAATAAAATTTCTGATTTATGTATTAAGGTGACTTGAGCCTTTGTTGCCAAGGCCTCCTTCATTTTATGAGTTATACTAAGTTTTTGGTTAAGGGAGGGTGTTAAAACAGTAATCCAACCCCTTAGTACCTTAGTCTAAGTCTCTAGTCAATTTTATTACATCTTTGCATTAATACACTATGGTTTTGGACTTAGGGTGCTTAGACCAATAACCAGTTAAATTGTGGCATTCACACCCACATGAACTATCCAGCTCAATCAAACATCCACATGTGCTCCTTCATCATTTCTAGTGTGCTCCCATTCATTGAATGTGGGCAGTTTGGTTGAGTAGGAGCGCTAGAGGTGGATTTTGTCCAATTTTGGACTGATTTGGTGCATTTAATGCCACCTAGAGCCTCTCACTCACCTAATTTTGCACACCCACACATGCCAAAGTGTTATGATTTTTCCATGTCACTTCATCCACGTCCACACAGTAATTTGTGGCCATTTGGGCTTATTTGGAGCAAGTTTGACCCACCTAGGGAGGATTGAGGGCAATTTGGCCAATTTCACATGTACAACCATTTTGGGCTTCCCAAGCCTCACAAACCACTTCAAATGTAATATAAACCTATTACTAACATGTTTTGATGTTAGAGAGTCAAATAATAACTTGTTTCAATTCACATTGCATGTGTAAATTTCTTCTCTTTTAATGGTTTTTTGTTGGTTTTGTATCAAATTCGATTTGTGAGTTTCTCTAAGGCTCCTATATATTGTTGTCGATCGGAATTCTCACAGGGGGACTTTCAAATCCTACTATAACAAGAGTGATCAAACATGGATAAGAATGCATAGTTCCCAAGGATGCTAAAGTAAAGGTTAGGTTGTTTCGTTCGCTAAATCAAGCTAGACATCTCTTTGTGGAGGTGACACTTGATCGATTTAGGATGAAACTCTTATCCATGCTTAATGCAAGTATATTAGTGGCCAAAAACTAGGATTTTCACTAGGTGGAATTTGTGGGATGCATTTTCACATGAATAAATTTTCATTGGTTATTGGAAATGCTACCAATCCTATTAGAACATAGCCCCAATACCCTTCATTATTACCGATTCATTCTTACCTTCACTAGTCGTCTTCATGGGTTCATAAGAATCCAACAAGAGAGCTATTTGAACGTCCAATTACCTTTTTTATAGGAAGGACATTAATTTAGATAGAACCACACCATTGTATCTCTAAAACTACAAAGAACCTTGCATAATAAAAATGTAATCTTTAAAATACAACATTAATTTGTTTATTGACAACTTTGCACCATTTTTTCATTTATTATTTGTAGCATCATATTGTTCCATCTTTTTATTTGTTTTAGTTCATATTTTCCTACTCTTCGCTCAAAAAATTCATCATAGAGGACTTACTACCTTCTTGGCATTATTTGAAGCTTCAAATCCTTCCTCCCATAAGAGGAGGAATCCCTACTACACTTCCACCCCCACCCTTGACGTGGGAGGACACCACTCAACACACACAAATGTGCAGCTATGATTATATATGTTATGCTTGGATACACCTTTCTCAACACTCCCCCTCATGCATCAGTTGTGATCCCTTTTATGTCAAGCATATGTACCCCCCTTCCTCACACAATGACAATGTCAGCACAAACAAATTCACTATTCATGGCTAGTTTAAATATCCTAGATTTATATAAGCTCATTAAAAACCTCTCCATAATTACCTATTTATGTCCTAACATGTCACTTAATTTACCCTTAGACATTCCAAAATTTAAAGGAAAACAAGGGGACAAACCAACCAATCACATGATGCCATTTCACCTATGGTGTTCGTCCAACAACATAGTCGAAGACACCATGCATCTTAGGCTATTTCACAAGAAATTTATAGGGACACCAACTAAATGGTATGTTATGTTGCCAACGGGAACACATGCCACCTTCAATTCCATAATGATTGTTTTCCTGAACTATTTTCAACTCCAATTTTTCCATGACCAAACCACCCCCAACATGCCACCACTGGTGGGATCATTGGGGTGATTTCTCATCAAGGGAACACCCATGCCCCATATTGGTATTGTATTCCTAACTTTTTGCATGGTGGTCCTTCCCCATCTCTAGCCATCAATATTCCTTAAAGAAGAATCAATCTACGATTTGGACCAAGGACATAAGTACCATACAATTCGACTTTTCCCAACATGGGGGCACTGCCAGTAGTTCTGCATCCCACACCCATGTTTACTTGGGAACCTATCTTAAATTCATGTGGGACATCTAATCCTTATGGGGCCATGCCCCCCAAAAAACCATACTTTCCATTTCTTGGACCCCCTAGTTCTCACTATGAAGCAAATGTCGAGATGATTTTTGTTCAACCTTCCCCCATTCGATAAGTTCAAAAGCTTGAACAATTAAATGCAGCAAACCCTTGTAATCCACTAAAACAAGTAAAGAAGAAAGGAAAAAACCAACAACAAAAGCAAACTCCAGGGAAGGGGGGGAATCTCTTTAACTGGCCAAATCGTAATGACGGTAACCAAAACATTGTACTAACAACCCACCAAAGCAAGGAAAGAATAATAATCTAAAAACTAACTTTGCTTGTGCTACGTGTGGTGAGTATGGCCATTACACTCACCAAAATATCTACATGAAGTATGTGGGAATTCATATTCAGATCCAAAATCAATCCCATAGTGCCCAAAAAAGTATCCCACACAATAAGAGGATGCCCCATCTTCCACTAGTGAATCTGTTGGCTTTTCTCCCTCCTCCAAGGATTTTGACACAGGTTCAGTCCCCAACATAATCTTTACAAATTTCACGTCCTTGTAATGGCTCTATCTTCAAAATACCAAAGCCACATCTATGACATACTACTCACAACCCTCATATGAGAGCAACACATAATTATAGATTTAATCATATGAAGGAAACTTCTTCATGGATTGCAAAAATGACACATTAATTTGTGGGAACTTTTGTGATATGAGGCCACTAGTTGCTGGAAGGTCAAGGCTTCAGTTGAAAGCAACAAGAACAAGAGCTAGGAGAGATTTCCCACATGAATACTTGATCACAAAGGTCCATTGATTAGGGTTTGGAGATGAGAAAAGAGCTCCCAATGCATGAGAAAAGTGTTTTAGGTCTCATATGTCATCCTCTTTTACTATAAAGCTTGTGAAAATTTCATTTTATTTTTACAATATTTTTTTCCTTTCATATCAACAACATAAATATATTTTTGATATTTTACTTTAAAATATTTTTTTATTAATCCATCATTTTTAAAATAAAAATAAACTTTTTCCCCAAAGAAATCCTCACAACATACTTAATAAAGTTGTATACTTAATAAAGCTGTAGTCTAAATCTATAGACAATTAAAGGTAGATGTAAAAATATATAGTCAACTCAACGGTGTCAATTAAAGGTAGCTGTATATAGTCAACTCAAGGTGTCGTGAGTGATTCCATGGATCTTTCTAATGTGCTTAAATGAACCACATTTTATTTATTTATGGTAAACTATTTATTATTATATATGTATGCATGTGAAGCGATCGTATTATATTTATGTTAAAATAGTTATTATATACGTATGCATGTGAAGCGATCATATTATTTTATGTAAATTAAAATAATCGTTATTATCATCATTTGTGTAAATTTAAATTATTTAAATAAATATTTAAGATATTATATTTCTAATTAAAATAATATTAAAGACATATAATTTAATAAAATTTTGTTTTGTTTTAATTTTTTTTTAAATTTAATAGTAATAAATAATTTTTAAATTATTTATATAACATTTAAATTTATGGTAGTTTAAATATTATATAAGATGGATTGTTTTCATTCACATAAAATAAAGAGAAGAAATTGACATTTTTTATTTGAAATTTGTGAAGAATCATTTTAGATTAATCGAATTTCATATTGCAAAACAAATTGCATTATTAAGTTGAACTCATTTTAGATTAAGTTGAACTCATTTTTAGTTAAAAACAATAAAATAATTTCAATAGCCTAAATTTACAATTTCAATAAATAGATGCTAAACAAAACAAAAATTCAAAAGTACAATATTTAATCTTGTTCAAATATGATTAATGTAATCAATGTAGCAAATATGATTAATACGGTGAACAATAAAGATAAAATAGCATTTAAGATCTATGCACTTATTAATGATTGTATTTTATTTTACATGGTTGACTAGAATACCGATCCAAAAGATAAGTCTAGTCCTCTATGATATGCATGAGAAATCTTAATGTGGAGTGTTCACATTAAAGATGTATATTTCAAGGCAATGTTTATACACTAAGGTTATCATTACATAAACGCATAGTTTAAAATTTTGATGATTTGAGTCGGAAGAGGTGTATTTTTCTGCCAGGATTTTGAAAATTATGGTTGGAATCTTTCAAAATCTAGGTTATAGTCATCAAGTTCTGGAATTTTGGGTGCTCCAGGGGTTTTGGAGGGTGTTGAATCCATGGTTACCATCAAAATCACAATTAAAACACAACTAAATTCCAATTTTGCGAAATAAAAACCATTGGTAGGAACATTAACTAAATTCTGACACACATTTTTTTTGCGGATAATTAAATTTTTACTTTTTTATTGTTTTGTTAGGTAGGAACATTACAACATCTCCCCCATATTAGGTTGTTTTAGTGGGCCACATTTCTTTTGAGTGATAATTAAAATTTTTAGTTTTTGTTATTCTGTAAGTAACAAAAGTTACAAGATCTCCCTCATTTTAGGTTGTTTTTTTAGCTACATTTATTTTGGTTGATAATTAAAATTTTATTTTTTATTATTTTGTTAGTAATAAAAGTTACTCAACAAACCTTACAAGATCTCCCTCATATTAGGTTGTTTTTTGGCTGACATTTATGTTAGCGGATAATTAAATTTTATTTATTATTATTTTGTAACGTTATGTAACGTTACATAACGTTATGTAACATTACAAGATCTCGCCTATACTAGGCTATAGAGCGCCTCTCGACGCAATAAATCTTAATGAAACATGTTTATACTGCATCAACCCTGGGAATGAGAAATCTTAATGCAACATGTTTTGGCATGATCTTAGCTGGAATAGTCATCATCTTTCTTCTCTATGTTGGCGATATTGTTCTTTTGGCAAGGTGTCCATTTGATCTTGATAAGCAGCTAAGACTTAAGGATTTTTGCTCTACCATGGGTATGCCTGTTAATACTGACAAAACAAAAGTTATGATTATCAAATCCAAGAAGGACACTTACGCTAATTTTTTGTATGACAATAGCAACTTGGAGGAAGTGTCTTCTTACAAATACCTAGGAATTGATATTCATCACAAGCTCAAGTGGAACTATAGCATTGAGAAAAGGATTAATGGAGGGTGGAAAGCTTATTTTGGTCTCAAAAATAATTGTAGAGTAGCAAACCTTGTGATGTGGGCTAAAAAGAAACTCCTCTTTGAAACTTTAGTCGCTCTTGTTATCTTGTATGGGTGTGAGGTTTGGGGTTGCAGCTTCTCTAGAGAATCCTGGAGAAAGATTGAGCAAATCCAGAAGCGTTTTATAACGTATAACCTCAAAATTAAAAGCAATACACCCGACTCTATTCTCCTTATAGAAGTGGCTTTTTCCCCTATCGAGAGCCTAGCTATGACTAGGCTCCTGTTATACAAGCACAAAATCAATAACATGGGAGACCATAGACTTCCTAAGCTAACTTTAAATTCTAGCCAAAACCACCTAAGGCTCAAGCGAGGTTGGTATAAATATACCAGGGCCTGGTTAAACCTATGGGAAAGCGACAAAAATGTTGCATTGCAAAATATTAATAACATTAAAAATATTGTTACTTCTAAGTTTAAAGAGAAAATGTGGTTTGATAAAGATTTAGAGGCTAAAAGAAAATTAAGATATTATAAGGAGGTCATCAACCCTACTTTAGAATATCAAAAGTATCTCTCTGTTTTAACTATTTCAAAGAAAAAAATTAATATAGCCAAGATAAGAACGAACTCTCATGAGCTCCATAGTAAAACAGGTCGTTGGGAAATTCCTAAAACATCATGGGTAGAAAGCATCTGCCATCTCTGTGAGAATATGAACATTGAGGATGAAAATCACTTCCTCTTAGAGTTCCCTATGTACACCCACATTAGATCTCAGTTTCATAATCTTTGTTGCAATACCGACCTTCCTAGCCTTTTAACTTGTCAAAATTATAGTGAGCTCGGGATGCTTCTCTCTAAGCTCTTTGAGCATAGAAATGCAATTTTAAAACAAATTAAATAATTCATTTTTTTAGGTCCGATAAACCAAAGTTTGGTCTCAGGAGACGTTAACCATCATCATCGTCATCATCATTATCTTGATGTGATGTTTTCACATTGAGATTATTCTTGACACATAAACCAAAACAACATATGTTGGGTGGGAAACACACCTCCTAGAGTACCACAATGGACTAGAGGACACTAATGAAACTATTTAGGTTTCATAGCTTAATTCACTTATTAGACAGCCAAAATCTAAACATGTTATAATTTAGGAGTTATGTAATAACTCAAAATAACAAAAAGAAAACTAAATATTAACTTAGCACTTGATAACTCAAAATAAATAAAAATATTTAACTAAATATTAACTTGACACAATCCAGTGCATTTAATATATATATATATATATATATATATATATATAGATCCATTTTAGCTATGGCTCTACCAAGTGTCGAGAGGGATCAAGTTCTCTTGAGGTGAAAACCCTTTTTAATTTACAAAAATGTGAAATAAGTATTCCTACTTGAGAGGGAAATGACCAACTTGCTTAAGTAAATTCAAAATAGGGTAAATATTAGTAGAAGAACGAGTTGAGTAACATTAATAATCATATAATCAAATGGTTTTCCAAAAAATGATTTACTTGTCTTTAGTTAAAAATAATAATGAATATTAAGAGTACTTAATGAGTAAAATAATCTATATAAAATTTTAAAATCTAGATTTCAAGAATAAATTGGAATTTGAAAAACATTTTACCATCAAATGAAGATTTTAAACATTTATCCAAATGTTTTTGAGAAATGACTTGTTTTTCTCTATAACTAAAAATGAACATTTATATGTTAGGATTAACCTTGACTTGAGAATGAGAAAGGATGTAAGTGGTTTAAGCCAAATGGTTTTAGTGGCCAATGGTTTCTTGCTAGTTGTATTTTGCATTTAAAGAACCTTATAAATATGGTGACTAGTTTTTTGTTTTATTCCTAACATTATGTCTCCTTAGGTTTCAAGTCAATGAAATTTTAAATTGAAATTTGATATATAATTACATAAATGTGTTTTACAGTTTAACTAATTTAAAATTAAATTTTATATGTTCTTGGTTTTAGAATTAATTTTTTATTACTTAAGTCAATTGAATTTTACTACTAATATTTTTACCGCGATAAGCGTATATATGTTAGAATTTTGGGGTGGAAGAACATCTATGATTGATTCTATCGTAGTAGTCCAAGATTAAACGAGAATGAGACAAGTGTAATGTGCAGATTGATTATATGAGGGTCGTATAAAATTAATAATTAATAATTTCAGAAAATAAAAAATAATTTAATTGACATGTGATAAGTAGAGTGAGTGATAGCTGTAAAAATTGAAATTAATCTTCAACTATTTGATTATTAGATACAACTACTAGCTTAACTCCATTGATTATTAGATACAACTATTAGCTTAACACAAATGTGTCTAGAACTATTAGCTTAACTTCAACTCTAATCAAAGTTATATTGGATAACTATTACCTTAACTATTATATGCAACTATTATGTTAACTCCAATGATTTTACAACTATTAGCTTAACTACAACTCTAATTACTTACGACTTAGTTAAGTGCATTTGACATCTAGGAGTCTAGCTAATGTGTAGTCATGTAAGAGTCGAACTCCAAATAAAATAGTTCGAACTCTTAGTAAATTCCTCTGAACTCGTGTGATAACTGCACTTAGTGGAACTCCACCTACCAATTGGGATTCCACTTAATGTGCATAAGGCTTAGTCGAACTCCATTTGGAAGCTAGAAGTCACGATAACTCATAGCTATTTTATTAGCTACAATAAATTTATATTAGCTTAACTATTACATACAACTATTAGCTTAACTCCAATGATTTTACAACTATTAGCTTAACTTCAACTCTAATTACTTATGCCTTAGTCCAACTGCATTTGGCATCTAGGAGTCTAGCTAATGTGCAGTCATGTAATAGTCGAACTCCTATCCTCTGAACTCATGTGATAAGTACACTTAGTAGCATGGTATTGTGCAACTCATGTGACACTGGAACTACACCTACCAATTGGGAGTTTAGTTAATGTACATAAGGCTTATTCATGATAAAAAATAGCTCATGTGATATTATTAATCGTTCGAACTCCTTATAAACAATTATAAAAAATAAAAAATAGCTCATGTGATAGTTGAACTTAATGGCATGGTAATGTGTAGTCCATGTGACACTTGAACTCCATCTAGCAACTCAAAGTCGAGTTAATTAGTCAAATTGCATTTTACAGTTGGGAGTTGAAGTAAAGTGCAGTTCGTGCTATAGTATAATTCATAATAAAATCCTCTAAACTCCTACTAAATTCCTCTTAACTCATGTAATAACTGCACTTAGTGGCATGGTAATGTGCAAGTGATGTGACACTCGAACTCCACCTACCAATTGGGAGTCCAGTTAATGTGCATAAGGCTTAATCCAACTCCATTTGGAAGCTAGAAGTAAGGATAACTCAAAGCTCTTTTATTAATTACAATAGATTTATATTAACTATTAAATACAACTATTAGCTTAACTCCAACATGATGATACAACTATGATCTTAACTTCAACTATGAGCTTAACAACCACAACTTAAGTGGTTTTTATGTTAGATTAAGTATTAGATACAAGTAATTGACACATTCTTTAGGAAAAAAAGTTATAACTATTAGGTTAAGTCCAATGATGAACTTTTAAATTAACTATTAGATACAATTATTAGTTTAAATCCAATGATTTTACAACTATCAGCTTAACTTTAACTTTAATCCCAATTATATTGGATAACTATTAGATTAACGATTAAGTTAACTCCAATCATGATACAAATATTAAATTAAATTCACTAGTGATATATTCCTCTCGGTGTATTCCAAAGATATTAATCTTATTAATATGGTTGTTGCTAATACTACTCATGGTGAATATTGCCCTAATATTATATTTATATGACTATAATATTTATTTATTTTTTAATTATAAGCTGATATGTTATAAGTTTTATTTATTTTTTACTTTTTATTATTATTTTTATTAAGCTGACATATGCATGTGTTCTCAGGACACATCTCACCTATTTAACTTACAGAAAGCGCCTCTCCACACAATAACAACACTTATTATTTTTAAATTTTTTTTTTTTTTAACTCGAAGTTCTTAGATATTGACACTCGTTCTGACAACATGAGTCAGTAATGAGTAGAAATAAAAAAGCATGGAAAATTTTAATGTGAACGGAGAGGATAAAAATTGAATGGACATGAGTCAGTAATGAGTAGAAATAAAAAAGCATGGAAAATTTTAATGTGAACGGAGAGGATAAAAATTGAATGGGAAATAATTTTAATACAGCTCGATTATAACAATACTTTATGTTCTATTGGCCGGAGGCAACGGTAATCATATCACACAACAATATTTTATGTTCCACGCCCATTCGTCTATTTCTATTGACCGGAGGCAATGGTATTCAAATCACACACGTTTTATCCATAACCGTCAATCGATAATGACAATAATTAAATTATGATGCCGTGCAAGAGTATGATTAATTATTTTTGTGTTTAGATTTAGTTTAAATGGTTAGAAGTATTAATATATATAGTTTGAAAGGGAGTCTTTTTTTAAATTCAAGATTTTTTTCAACCATATTCAGAACAAAACCAACAACAAAATATAACCAAAAATAATTAAAAACTTGAAATATTTAAAAAACTACGATTATTATTAAATTCCAAAACACCACATATATATATATATATATATATATAACATTTAATAACTCCCCATTTGTATGGACCGGCCAGCCATCGCATTCCTGTTACAGACAATTTATCCATCAAGATCAGCCGACCTTTAAATAATGAACGGGAAACTTCTAGCACAGGGCGGAACCTCCAGTTTCCATTCATCTGGGCCTTTGACTAAATCTATAAGAATCGCAGACCAGATTCATGGAATCCATTATTGCAACGAGATGGATCTGAGAGTCCTATCGTCTCTAGCGGCGGGATTCGTATTTCTGTTCGCTGTGCTGAAAACTGCTATTAAATTATGGTTGATGCCTCTTCGATTGAAGAAGTCTTTTGAATCACAGGGTATCTCGGGGCCCCAATACAGGCTTTTATATGGAAACTTAAAGGAAATATCTGAAATGATGGAGGAGGTCAATTCGGTTCCCATGGAGCTGTCGACACACGATATTTTGCCTCGAGTTCATCCTGAGATGCATCGGTGGACTAAGGCCTATGGTGGAATCTCGTTTCACAATTCTTGATTTTTTTATGTTTTTAAATCTTGAAAGTACCAGATGGAGAGCTTTTGTTTTTAAATCTTGAAAGTACCAGATGGAGAGCTTTTATTTTAAATCTTGAAAGTATCAGATGGAGAGCTTTTGTTTCTAAATCTTGAAAGTATCAGATGGAGAGCTTTTGTTTTTTTTTGTTTTTAAATCTTGAAAGTATCAGATAGAGAGCTTTTGTTTTTAAATCTTGAAAGTACCAGATGGAGAGCTTTTATTTTTAAATCTTGAAAGTACCAGATGGAGAGCTTCTTTGATTATTTGTTGTGAAGCGCACGATTCTTGTTTATGTTTGATAGTATAACGCGTGCTTTACTTTTCACTATCTAAGCTGATGGTCTGTTCTGTGTTGACAGGCAAGAATTTTGTGTACTGGTTTGGTCCTGTGCCGAGGCTTGTCATTCCTCAGCCAGAGCTGATCAGGGAGTTGCTCTGCCAAAAGTTTGAGCAGTTTGAAAAGCCAGAGCCATTTCTTCAGTTGAGGCAGCTGAGTGGCGATGGCCTTGCGAATTCCAAAGGGGAAAAATGGGCCCGACAAAGAAGACTTCTCAGACCTGCATTCCATGTGGAAGCGTTAAAGGTGGGTAAATTTCCTGGTTCCTTGGCTGGATAGCTTTAACATATTGGAAAACTAGGACTCAAACACAAACTGAGCACATTTCAACAAATATCTGCCATGAGTTTGGCCTAAAAGTTGGATATTTCTGGCAAGAATTGGGAAGAATTTTTGAAATTAGAATGAGATAGAATCTGGAAATAATTTTTTAAAATTTCATTAATAGTTTTAAACTTGCATAATTTAAATGTTTAAACTTGCATAAATTAAGTGTTTCTAAAAAGATTGAATCCATCGATACCTTAAAAAAACGATCTAAATAACACAAAATTTTGAGTTCTTGAAAAAATAATCGCAAAAACGATCTAAATAACACAAATTTGAGAGTTATTGAAAAAATAATCGCAACATTTCAGCCAAAACGCAGATCGTTCGTTTAGATTTCTTGATTCATGTTTTCCCATTTAACCCTAGCTAGTCCATGTTTGCTTCTCAACATATCTAACTCTGGTAGTTTCTGAATGATTAATTTCCTTGCAGTATATTGTGCCGGTGGTCGTAGCAAGCTCAACCAATATGCTAAACAAATGGAACGAGGCAATCGATTCCGGTGAGAAAGAAATAGAGGTATATAACGAATTCCGAAATTTGATGGCCGATGTGATTGCAAGAACTGCTTTCGGCAGCAGCTATGTGGAAGGAAAACACATCTTCGAAATGCAGACGGAGCAAGCAATTCTTGTTGTTGAAGGCTTTCGTAACTTGAGTATTCCAGGTTACAGGTAGCATATCTTATCATTCTAGCTCTAAGAATAATTTATTTATCTTGGAGCCATATGAATTGTATTATGGGGCTATTTTTTGTTTGTAGGTTTTTGCCCACGAGAAGTAATTTGAAAGGTCGAAGGCTAGACAGAGAAATTCAGAGGTCGCTGAGGGAGATAATCACAAATCGGGAGAAAAATGTGCGGGTGGACAAAGTTGAACAGAAGAAAGATCTCCTCAGCTTGATGATGGCTTCCAACAAGGGAACAGAGGAGACCATGTCTTTTCAAGAAATGATGGATGAATGTAAGACATTCTTTGTGGCTGGGCATGCGACAACATCCATTTCATTGACGTGGACTGTAATTCTGCTTGCCATGCACACCGACTGGCAGGATCTCGCAAGAGAGGAAGTGATGAGATTATGTAAGAATGAACTTCCGAATGCCGAGATCCTAAGTCGCCTGAAAATAGTAAGAATCTTTATAATCTATAAGCTGTCATAATTGTTGCTGAATTATTAGAGTTATAGATCATTACATGGCAATCTAGTCTCCACTGTTGCTGAACTAAAAGTCTAAGCAAGTATATTTATAATGCATTACATGGCATCTAGTCTCCATTGTTGCCGAAATACCAGTCTTAAGCAATTATCTTGTCTCCATTGTTGCCGAAATACCAGTCTTAAGCAATTATCTTGTCTCCATTGTTGCTGAATTAGAAGTCTTAGCAATTATATTCATAGATGATTGCATGTCATTCAAAAACAATATCATTATTAGATGGCAATGTTGCCTCCATTGTTGTTGAATTAGAAGTCTTAGCAATTATATTTATAGACCAGAGCATAGCAATCTTGTCTCCATTGTTGCAGAATTAGAAGTCTTAGCAATTATTTTTATAGATCATGATTAGATGGCAAATCTAGTCTCCATTTTTGCTGAATTGCAAGTCTTTAGCAATTATAATGATAAATTATTACATGGCAAGATAGTCTTCATTGCTGCCGACCTAGAAGTCTGAGCAATTATATTTAAAGATAAATACATGGCAATTTAATCTGGACATGCAATTATATCTATAGAGAATTAAATGACAATTTAGGACCTCCATTGTTGCTGAATTAGAAGGTTTAAGAGTTATATTTATAGATCATAATTAGATGGCAATCTAGCTGTCTCATTGTAGCTGAAATAGAAATCTTATGAGTTGAATGCTAATGGAACTCTGGTAATGCAATATTATTATAGGTAAATATGGTTCTTCACGAGGCGCTGAGACTTTACCCACCATTACCGTATATGTTGAGGACAGCCTGCAAAACGATGAAGCTGGGGAGTTTTACTCTTCCGAAAGGGACTGAAGTTTTTATTCCAATCGCTGCAGTTCACCATGACAATGAGCTGTGGGGGGAAGATGCAAAACAGTTCAATCCGCAGCGATTTTCCGAGGGGGTTTCCAAGGCCGGTAAACATCCCATGGCGTTTATGCCTTTCGGATTAGGACCCAGAATCTGCATAGGAATGAATTTCTCCTTGATCGAAGCCAAGGTGGTTTTGGCTGTGTTGTTGCAGCGTTTCTCTTTCGTTATATCACCTTCGTATGCCCATGCACCTGCTCAAAGCTTTACCATCGGCCCTCAGCACGGAGCGCAAATTATTGTGCAGAAGCTATCATCTATGGGAAATTAAATGTTTGGGTGTAAAGGCCAACCTTTGAAGCAATGTTTTGTGGAAGGTATTGTATTTGTGATATTGTAATCCTTCTGCAAATTTTTTAAGCCAACTGTGGTTTGTGATAAATTCTACCATTGTTAATTAAAATAATATACGTTTAAATACAATGTATGTATGTGTCTTTGTTTTCGTACACTCGGCTGGTGTTCTTATCATATTAGTATCAAGGGTTAGTGTTCTTATCTTATCTTATTAATTATGTTGATGTTGATGTTAGTTAGGTATTTAGTCATGAGACTTGGTATATTCTATTTGAAAAGAGTGTCGTATTATAATTTGTAAAGGAAACTATATTTATCTGTTTTATCGATATTTGGAAATGTATATTATTTGTTTTATGTAATTTTTCAAATATTTATAAAATATATTTAATGTAGTTATTATTGAATTATAATCTACATAAATTAATCTTAAATTTTTGATCTATGAAGTAGAAAGACCCCATTTTTAGTGTAATTTTATAATTTTAAAGTTAAAAATTTTTATACCTTTCTTAATCTATATATCTAGGTTTAATATTTATAAATAACTTCATAAAATTTGAATATAACAAAATAATTAATATATTTTGTATTTTATTTTTATCTTTTTATTAACATTTCTTTGTTTTTTATTATTCTTTTCACAATTTTGTATTTTATATATAAAAACTTAAATGAGCATACATCTGTGATAATCTCCCATTGCCAATCAATATCAAGATGTCAAGATTAAGGTCTCTTAAAAACTTCACCATTCTAGTCTCCTTTGAGATGTTTTTTTCCACCAAAAATGTTTCTTCAAGTTCTTGGATTCATGTAACTAAGGTTATAAGTCAAAAATACACTCCCTCCATATTTATGGGAGGAGATCTCCTAAAATTCTATCGAATCGTAAACTACAACATTTTATCCCAGTGGAATGGAAACACCATTACAGGTAAGACAAACCAAAAGTGACAAGGAAGGTTTTATGAATTTCTTTCATTTTTTCCTATAACCTAGTGTTAGTATCTCTATTTTGGTTGTAAACACTATATGTTTTCACATTTCCCAAGTCCTAAGGATCCCCATAAAAGATATAATGGATGAGAGGAATCCCCCATATGCTAGTTGTTCCCAAGTCTTCACTAGGAAAGCTTACAAGAAGTAATCCATTTTACTAGAATCTTGATTAGTAAGATTTGCAAGTCAATGACAATCATATTTCTAAGTTAAAATGATGTGTGGTATGATGAGTATGTTTCAATAACTCATAACCACTCAATAGTATTCACAACCACAATCTTGACCTCAACCAATTATTCACAAAGTAGTTTCCATTATTCAACAAACCTTCAAGCTCGGTGTTAAATTGTGATTACCTACATTTGATGGGTCTCTCATTAACAATACGATTAAGGGTGCCCGCAAGAAGCTGCTACCCAGTTATGATGCAATGGGAGCGTGTGAGCGGAAAAAAGCAGGAAATCGCACGCACCCTTGGGCGCGTGCACACATTACAGTTTCGGCAATGGCAAACCTCCACGTCGGATTTCCAGAGTGGACAATAGGAGCGCGCACGCACCCCTAAGGACGTGCATGCATGTCTGGGTGTGCACACGTTCCTGGACGCGTGTGCGTCCCTGTGTTTAAAAAAAAACAGCAAACAATTTTGTTTATTTCGCAAACGACCCACGAGCGCACAAGCCACCGAAAATGACGTCCAAGGAGGCCAAAACGACACCCAGGAAACCCAAAGGAAGTGTCCAAGCAACCTACAATGACACCCACGGCATTGGAGTAAGGTAGATGGAGTAGTATCTACATTTTTTTGTTTATTTAAATGTCTTTTATTGTTTTTCAAATAAAATATAAAATTAAAAAATTTGCAAATGAATTGAAATGGAAAAAATTTGATATTGCAGATACAAATTACCTAAACATAATAATGACAAATACCAATGAACCATCCCAACAAAGGAGTGAAACAGACCAATCAAAGGACCCAATAAACCCTAAATTAAACGAAGAAAAACCCAAAGATGGATTTGGTGAACTACCAGAAAACCCCGAAGATGAATTACACGAGGATTTAAATCAGTTAAGAATATTGAGTGATGAACTGAATAACACTAGGGAACCCTCTCGGGTTTCCCTCGCCACATCACTACAAAAAATAATAGAGTCTATCAACATTTCCCATAGTGAGAACCAATTTGAGCCAATATAGGGATCGAATGAGAGAACAATATGGCACTGGTATGTCCAAAGAGGATATAAAAAACCTGAATATCACAAAAGCCCAACTGTGGAGCAAATTTACATATCCAAGAACAGGACAACCTCTAGATGTCAGGAAGAGGAAAGTTTGCATGGACTGGTGTAACTATCAGCCATGGAGAGAAAACTAGAGGAAGAGATGGTTCATGGCTTTTGACAAGCCTCCATGCAACAATGTCGAGGTCCCACAGTATTTTCTCAGTAAACCGTGGGTTGAGTTTGTGTTAGGGTTCCTTGTGAACTACTTCGACATCACCGAGTTCCAGGGCGTCGGTTTTGGCTCAGCCCAAGATCGACCTCACGCCCACTGGTACCCACTCAGAGGATCTCCTACACCTAGGCAAGAGCCAAACCAGCTTCCTCAACCCCTTGGGTTAGGTAGCGAGTTAGATGAGATCCATGAGTCTGTTAAACATGCCACACGACACCTTCTCAGGCATACCCCATTTGTGGCTATGTCCATACAGAGTGAGCAGGACCACCCCGAGAGACACACTTCTGCACGGTCTATTGGTGGTGGCTGAGGGAGAGAAGCTACCGGTGGTAGTCAGGGATCCATCCAGCTCGATGAGACCAATGCCACATCGTTTTTCTCATTTTGGGAATCCATGCCATGTTCCCACACAGGAGCATGCCATAGAGAGCTACCTACATCAGGTTAGTTATTATTTTATTTAATGTTCAAGTATTGATTATACGTTAGCAATCTCATAATTTCTAATAAATTTAACTTAGAAACAGATGTTGATGACTTGATTGTATTGATTGTACAGCTATTCAGTGCTGAGTCTCCAACACCCGGGTGGGAGGACGTTGGTTCCTTCAACCTAGATGGATTCATGGCAACTGCAGAGGACATCGTGACAACATACACACAGGTAGTTTTCTTTCAGTAATTAAATTTAATGTTAGTAGTTACTCTTGTCGTCCAATGTAGTTAATATTTAGTAATAGAATCTAAATATTTTTGTGTCTGCATAGGTGTCTGCATGAGTGAGTGACCAGCCATCCCCGTCAAGGATCAACAGATCCCCTCATGAGCAGGTATCGTGTAATAAAGTATAAATTTAATTTCAGTTTAGATGGTTTAGATTTGTATAGTTATATTTTTTATGTACTAATATACGAGGCGATGAATATGTATGCAGGTCCGAGTACATAGGAACGTCAGTGCCACTATCTCTCCATTGACTACCTTTTTCCCACCATATATTCCAAGTGTAGCCCCTCACATACATGTCCCTTTCCTTGCATCCCTCCCCACCTCATCCATCCACATTCACCCATCCCTCCACCCCATCCCAGACCTCATCCCCCTCCCCCATATTCCCCCACCACCCAAGTTCCCTCTTCCACAGTGGCCCATTCCATTCTACAGCTAGTTTGGGTTTATCGTCGTACATCATCACTTCACTCACTCCTCCACGCCCTCTCTCACCTTGGCCCCTAATTTTGTATCCAATGTCGATGTGGCTACAACCTCTGTTATGCCATCCACCCTAGCATCAAAGCAGGTTGTCCAGGCCACTACTCCACCTAGCATCCTTGAGTACCAACCGACTATTCCACCTGCCACCCATGAGGACCAGCTGATTGCTCCACCTGCCAGCCCCCAGGACTAGCCTATTGTGTTCATGGTGAGATTTATTAGTTTATGAAAATATCATGCAATATTAATGAAAATTAACATATTTAGTAAATTGCATGAGTTATCTTATTATTTAAATGTTGTAGGTTGGCATTTCCGAGAGACTTGGATCACGGAGGAGGGTCGCCCGCTCACCACTTACGATCTTGTTTGAGGTGAGCTATTTAAGATTTGAAAACTTAATTTTGATTTTTAAATTGTGTTTTATACTTGTATAATTTCCTGTAGGAGTTGACATTTGATTGTTGTTGTTTCAGAGCCCAAGGGGAGGTGGTCGAAACGGCCAGAAGAACCAAGATTCCTCTAGATCGAAGAAGAGGAAGATCGATTTTGGAGATGCACCTAGGAGCTCCAAGGGTGGGCAGGAGGATTGAGAGACCCTCCTATGTACACTAGCCATGATGTGGCATTTTGTCATGAGTTGCCATATTTTGTATAGGGCACAGGTTGCCATATTTTGTATAGGGAACGAGTTACCATTGTATAGACATTGGGAACGATGTTCCATTTTTCACTACTAATGTATATGATTGGAAATTTGTGTATATTAATATATCATTTTGCACTTCTTTATATTACTTTTCCTTTTATTACATATTTGCATACATTATGTCGAATGCAGTAGTAGTTTACAGTTGATGCACTTGCAATACTTATTGTTGACGAAGCAATAAAGTTTGTATGTTCACAATAAAATGCATAAAAAATTTAACACTGTAAAGTTAGTTAACAAAAAAATACACAACTGCATAAACGTGTGCAATAATAATGATAATTTTAAATACCAGATACCTGATCTTGTAAATCATAGTGCAAATAAATTTTCAATCTAGCAAATTTTTCCATGAAGTATTCTTCTTGCTACCAAATAATTTTATCGAACTATTTTTCTAGTTTTCCAAGCCTCCCTTCACCCCTCGGCCCTTCCATTTGTTTTCTTGGATTTTCATACCTAGCTTCAGCCTTGTTATTGCAGACCTAAACCCTAAGGACCTAGACCTAACTAGAAAAATAACCTAAAACCATATCTTTCTACCCTTCCAAACCTTTCCTCCCTTCTCCATCTCCTACCCTACTCGCTTACCTTTCCACCTCTCCTCTCTCATTTACTAACCCTAATATTGGAATCTCATACTCCTATCCTCGACCTATAGGACTAGACCTTCACCCCCTTTCAAAACCCCTTCTCTAGCCTTAGCATCCCTCCTAGGACTCTACAAGTCAAGCTCTTTGAAACCCTAGCTACCAGCAACTCCTAGATAAGAATCAATTCTAACTAAAGTTTGTCACTCATTGCAAAACAAATCATTACAACAAGCACACCAAGTAACCTTAGGGTTTCTCAAATGCCACAATCCCTAGCCTTCTTCTCTCACAAAAGCTACAAAGTTAAATACTTTCTTCTCTCCTCAAGGTGAATTTCATGAAGAATGTCATCTACCCCTTTGTTGAACCCTAAATCCTATTGAAGCCTAACTCTTATTGTCATAGTAAAATTTGTCTTGGCTGGAAAATACATTTAGCTTGACAGTCCCATTCATTGACCAAGTGGGAATTGAAAATACTTGTAGTCCACTTGCATTTACCTAACAATTGTCTTCCTAATTGCAAACTTAAAATTGACATAGCTATTTCATCTTTACTTTGAGTGGAAGTAACATTTTGGGACATTCATACTTGGCTAAGAGTTATCATTGGTTTGACAGTCTTATTCATTGTCCAAATTGCAATAGAAAGCACTTGTTTTCCTTTGGTATTTACATAGTAATTATTGTCTCGTTTTGCAAGATAGAAATTGATATTGGAATGATCTTCTCTTACCATTTGATTGTATGGAAATTTCATAGTATTGATGAGCTGAGAATCATATTGAAGATGTCCGTTGTTGGCTTGCATTTGTTACATCTACTTGGAAAACATTGATTTTGATAAATTTGGCAATTCATATCATTTGAAGACGACGTTGACATTTCTTACTCTCATTGAATACATACATATTTGTTATGCTATTGTTGAGCACTTGCAATTTTAATGATCCATTGTACTTGTTGCAATTTTAACAATTTAAGGGTTAGCATACACAACCTAGGGTTTAGAATCAACGAGGAAATCCTAACCCTAACTGAAGTTTAAAGGTTAGCATGCATAACCTAGGATTCATAATCAATGAGGAAACCCTAACCCAAACGATGTTTTAGGGTTAGCATGCATAACCTAGGGTTTAGAATCAATGATGAAACCCTAAACACCAACCCTACCTAACCATCTCTTTTGGCCTCTTATAAAGTACATTTTTTTTGTATATGAGCATGCCTAGGATTGTATTCATATGTCACATATTCTTTATAGACTAATCAAATGAAATACTTCAAAGCTTAAGCATGGATTACTTCACATAATCTAGGGTTACAGCTTCATGAGCACTCCTTTTATAAACCATAGTGAAATAAGTAAAACATAGCTTATCTTCCACAACTCATATATTAAAACATAATGAGAGAAAGAGGCTCTATAATAGACTTATGCCTAGAGTTGATAAGAATAAATTAGCATGCATTAGATGAAGGAATGAAGGAAAGGATGGGAAAGGAATGCATAGAGTATCAACCCTAGATTTAGACCATAGTTACCATGCAAGTATCATAGTGAAAAGAAGCTAAAAATGTATTACATGTGTTTTGGACTTACCTTTTCCATATCAATAGGCCTCCTACTCCATTTTCTAACCTTTACTAACCCTAGGACTGTCTATAAAACTAGACTATAATACTACCTATTAGGCAACCATAACACACACCTAAACCATTCTATTCTATCCTAACCCTTGCTAAAACCCTTGCCCTAGACTCCTACCTTTCCCTCTCTCTAAAGCAAGGATTATTCCTTTCATTTCCACACTACTTATACCCCCATGAATCTCCCTATATCTCTGACTGTAATATCCATTTTGGACAACCCTAGAACACCACTAACTCATCCTAAGATACCCTAAATTCTCCCTTAGCCATATCCCTAACATCCTAGCATTCTAAGACAATCCCTATATCCCTAACTTCTCCCTTAGCCATATCCCTATATCTCTGACTGTAATATCCATTTTGGACAACCCTAGAACACCACTAACTCATCCTAAGATACCCTAACTTCTCCCTTAGCCATATCCCTAACTTCCTAGCATGCTAAGACCCTAACACAAGGCTAACTTTGCCACTATTTTTTCCTTTAAATTCATCTCGGCTTGCCTAATTCTTGACTGTAATATCCTATTTAGGGAAGCCCTAATAGCCTTCTTACCCACCTATCCTAGCCTAAGGTCACTTCCTTGCCTTCCTATCTTACCCACTCATTAACGCCTCACCTCAAATTTGTCCAAAACCCAATTTAAAGTGGCACAAAGACACCCTAAAGGGACTGTCTCTAAATAATCATTCCAGCCATACTTAAACAAGTTTGACAGTGTTATATAAACATCCATAACTTGGCAAAATAAAAGAAAAGGCATTGAATTGCTTGCAAGTCATTGTGTCATTAAAAGCCAAGTGAATATACTTGTTATCATCCCTACTTGACTAGAAATTACATCTTGGACTGTCATAAGACATTTTACTTGAATGAAAATTTGATTTGGTTTAAGATTCCCATTGGCTTGGAAACTTGGCACTTATAAAATTGTTTATTACTGATGTTTACTTAAAAGATTGTACCTTTGTCTTGACAAGCTAAAAAGAGAAATATAGGACTGTCATAATGCTAAATGCTTGGCTGGAAATACTTTTGTTTTGACAGTACCTTTCACTAATTCAAAGTGCCATTTCAACTCTTGTTTATCATTAGTACTTGCATTTGGGATTGTACACTCATTTTGGCAAGTTGGAAATTAGTGTTTTGGACTGTCATAATCATTTTGACTTGGCTGGAAATCATTCTTAGTTTGACAGTCCTATCTTCATGAAAAGTGTATTGATTGGGGTCTATGTCAATGTATGTCGGTTGCAAAAGAGGTTGACTTTTTACAATATGATGATAGTTTCCCATCAACACCACTAACATCCTTCAACTACATGCATATTTGAGAGGAAAATTACATCCAATACAGGTATATATCTTCTAGGTATATGGTCTACTAGTTTCTGGTTAAGTGAGACTAACAAATATAATGATATTAATTTAATGAGTTCATAAACCCTAGTTTGTAGTTCTATGTCTAAATATGTGAACCATAGATTTTAAGTTTTTGGTTTCTAGTTCAAAACACCCTAGCTTTCTTGACATTTGTTCTTATAGATTAGGTATATGGTCTAGGTATTTGTAATCCTTATTTTTTAGGTTTGTGGTTTGTAGTTCATGAAACCCTAGTTTTTTTTCTATTTATGGATGTAGCTTAGGGAGGTGGTTTAAGTATTTCTACATAAGTGAGACTAACATAGCACATGATCTCTATGTATGTGAATTTCTACTTTATAAAACCCTAGTTTGTAGTTATATGTGTAAATTTATAAACCCTAGTTTTTAGGTTTATAGTTGTAATTCATGAAACCCTAGTTTTTTTTTCTATTTTCTCTTGTAGCTTAGGTATATGGTCTAAGTGGTTCTACATAAGAGAAACCAAAATAACACAGCATCTCTATGTATGGGAATTTATTTTAATCCATGAAACCCTAATTGGCTACATACTTGTAATTCATGTATGAGTTTTTACTTCTAATTCATACAATTATGTATTTCTGCCTATAATTCATGAAACTCTAGTTTCTTTGTTGTAGTGTAGGTACATAGCTTCTACGTATATGGTCTATTGGTTTCTAGGTAATGGCATTCCAAGAGACCAACAGAGTCGACGGTTCATCAATCTGATCTCTGGTTGTCGAGTTATGTCGAGTTGAAAGTTGCATGAAAATTTCGTTCAGTGACACTTGGTGACTCTCGGTCCGAGAGCGAAAAACCAAACGGAGCAGCAATATTGCATGTCATTGGCTCCAACAAGTGTGTATGGAAAATGTCGATATGGGAACAATGCCAAGACTGGCACGGTGGAGGGTTTTGCAGAGTTGACCTAACAATGGGAGACTTGCATTGAAGGAAACTGAGCAAAGCCCTAGTTTAGGAAACCGATGCACAATGAAGTCATTGGGACATGAAAATGCACTGGAGAGGTCCCAATAGAGGTAATGGCATGCCAGGAGACCAACAGAGTCAACATATTGTCGATCCGACCTCCGGTTGTTGATTTATGTCGAGTTGAAAGTCACATGAAAATGTCGTTCAGGGACACTTGGTGACTCTCGGTCCGGGAGCGAAAAATCAAATGGAGCAGCAAGATTGCATGTCTTTGGCTCCAACAACTGTGTATGGGAAATTTCAATATGGGAACACTACCAAGACTAGCACGGTGGAGGGTTTTGCATAGTTGACCCACCAATGCAAGAGTTGCATTTAAGGAAATTGAGCAAAAACCTAGTTTACAAAACCGATGCATAATGAAGTTATTGGGCCATGAAAACACGGTGGAGAGGGCCCACTAGTGGTAATGGAATGCCAGGAGACCAAAGGATTCAAAGGCTCATCGATCCGACCTATGGTTGTAGATTTATGTCAAGTTGAAAGTCGCATGAAAATGTCATTCAGGGACACTTGGTGACTCTCGGTCCAGGAGCAAAAAACCAAACGGAGCAGCAAGATTGCATGTCGTTGGCTTCAAAAAGTGTATATGGGTAATGCTGATATGGGAACACTACCAATACTGGCACGGTGGAGGGTTTTACAGAGTTGACCCACCAATGCGAGAGTTGCATTGAAGGAAATTGAGCAAAAACCTAGTTTACTAAACTGATGCACAATGAAGTCACTAGGACATGAAAACATGGTGGAGAGGGCCCACTAGAGGTAATGGCATTCCAGGATACCAACGAATTTGACGGCTCATTGATCCGACCTTTGGTTGCCGAGTTATGTCGAGTTGAAAGTCGCATGAAAATGGGGTCCATGCAACCCTGACAACAGTGCACTGGCCCTGCAAAACCCTATGTCGAGTGGCTGGGGGTGGCTTTCCCATGGAGGCCATGCAAAAACACACCTGTGGGAGCTGATGGAATCGAAAATCACCTCCCAGTTTGGTTTTTGGACCCCATCCTTGAATTGGCCAGGCGTCCCTGAATGACTTTTGCAGGCCTACTGCAACTCGCCATAGAACGTTGACCGAGGATTAAATGGATGAACCATCGGTTCCATTGGGATAGTGGAATAGTATTATGGCCAAGGTGGCCTCCCACCTGAATCCGCACATCTTGGGCATGCCTCCAGGCCATATTTTGAAAACTAGGGTTTTTCCCTAATGGGGTCCATGCAACCCTGGAAACTGTGCACCAGACCTGCAAAACCCTATGTCGGGAAGCCAGGGGTGGCGTGCCCATGGCTTCCATGCCCAAACACACCTATAGGAGCTGATGGATTTGGAAATCACTTCTCGGTTTGGTTTTTGGACCCCGACCTTGAATTGGCCAAGGCATCCTTGAATGGATTTTGCAAGCCTACTACAACTCGCCATAGAATGTTGACCGAGGATCCGATGGATGAACCATCGGTTCTGTTTGGATCGTGAGATGGGATTATGTCTAGGGTAGCCTCTCCCCAAAATCCGCACAACCCAAGAATTCCTCCCTGCTAGATTATGCAAACTAGGGTTTTTCCCAAGTGGAGTGTAAGCGCAATTACCCATTCTCATTCAATATAGCCATCCGGATCATCTCTGTTGCTAATTGCCTCCATCAATATCTCATGCTCTGAATGAGGCAAGAAGTAACGTACCTTGGTTGAGTTCTTGTTTGACATTGTCTGTAGATGTATGTTCGTGCCAACAATCAAGTTTGTGAAGTGATAGACCAGAGAACCTGGTCTGTAATTCATGAATACATGCCCACTAGTTCTTCTTGATTTACCATATAGTGTAATATATTCACCCTTAACCACCATCGATCCAATAGGAAATTCATTTCCTTCATCATCAATCAATGATCCGTTCAGGATTTGCTTACCTCGAATGCATCGTGCCAACCAATAATCCATTCCCCATTCATTATCTTTTGGGGAAACAACTGCATATATGTGTCCTAGCTGTACAAGATCTGAGATATGGTCGTAGTATGTCAAAATAGCTGACTGGACCTCCTCTACATGGGTTGTTTCAATGACTACACATGGGTATACTGCAAGTGGCACACGATCCCAATCATCAACCCAATCCATGCATTCACATTTATCCCATTCACCACTGCTACAAGGGCTGCAAAAGAAAGCAAGTTTCCATGTCCATATTTCAAATAGGGGGTTTTTTGAGCTTTGAACTGAATGAAATCCACGTGTTCCTTGTACTATGCCACAACTATAGGAACAAGATCAATCTATGTCAACTACATGCCAAAAATTCCTGGCTGGTCTTCCTTCCCCTGTTGATGTATGTTGCACTTTAGTTCGACCTGCCATTGTTGTAGAGCACCATTGAACTATGGATTCTGCATCTTTGATATGGGGGTTTCTGGTAAACCTCATCTTCTCCCTTCGTAGTGCAGCCTTGAAGCATGCACCGACTCCTTCATGCTCACCTTTGTTGTGCCTGGTCTCAAATTAGTTCCATATACGCAACACATTGTAAGTCTTATGTAACATACTCATCCATTGGAAGACTCGGCCATTTTTGAACTAGCCCGCACAACCATCTGACCATATCCAATGTTGTTACATCTGTATATCTCCCTCCTTTAGTTGATCATAGAAAATTCAAAAACAATGTTGCACATAATACATATCATGGCATCTGTCATCACTTATGTAGAAGTTTGTCTCCTTTTGTATTATCCTATTGTCAATGCTGCTCTCAGGGCCATGCCTATACGTAATATGTACCATGATGCTGACTTGGTCGGAATGGTAGTATTGACTCTGAATTTCATTTTGTGGCTGAAGGGTGTAGTTTTCTACAAAATCCACAATTGGCAATATGGTCCCAATGGGAAAGTTGTCCCTGCATTTTCTGTACTGCTCATCCTGCCATCGCGCTACATGCACATGTTGAACATATTGCTTGGTTTTATTGTAGAACTTCGTCAAAAAATCACATACCCGTACCTGTTGCCATGCAAACAAGGGTCATATTAGAATGTGACCTTTAAAGAATGTATATGTAGAAATTGAACATGCAAGAGGAAAAACATGCAATAATCATTTGTACCTGTGACTTCACCAATGCAATATTTTTACTTTCCTTCGCAGTATCTAATTGATAGGTTATGTACTTGAAACTCTGCATTTCCATGCTCATATGTCCAAATTGATGCTCATCTCTTCCATGAATGCAACGGTTCAAAAGAGAAAACCCTTTGCACCTGGAACAATTCCCATATAGACATGATTTTCCATAGTATTTTTGTCCTTCATGCCTTGGACACATGATGCTAACGATAAAATATCTTGATGCATTTGGTGGTATTACGGATTCATTGCAGCCCTGCTCAAGGTTAGTATGCAAATCACAAAATATATGTTTATACGTGTCATAAAAATATTCATATTATACATGGTATCTACAACAACATGTGTTTCGATCAATGCATATACGAACGTACCATGGTTTACATTTCTCAAAGGACCTTTGGCCCAGGTTCAATTGTGTGTGCTCATTCCTAAATATCTCATAGAGTTTAGTCTGTGTTGTGTCAAGGAAGTGTTTGACGTGGGGTTCACATTCAGTAGAACCTTTTCTCAACTTTAGCACATCTCTTTGGTTAGATGAAGGTATGGTATGGCCATGCCAAAAAATTTGTACTAAGTTCGTAACAGCATCAATTAGCTTCATATCTTGACAAGGCAACCTATCGACAAAATCCCAACAATATTTTCCACCTGGAGTTTGAAGATTTTCTCTTATAACAGAGTACTTCTTAACAGTTTTTCTATTTAATTTAAGTATGTGAGAAGTGTGTGAAAGGAGGAAACGTTGCTGTGTGGACTTGCTTACAACTGATTCTGATAACACATGACGAGCCACACAAATATATTTAGTATGAGACATCTTCCCAATCGCATTAAAAGCAGAATGGATATTTCTAACAATATGATTGTTAGCCTCTAAACTTCTAACCATCTTTATGCCCAGAATTCTCCTAACAACAACTAAACAATTTGACTTTAACAAACATAGTAAGAAATTACATTTACCTGCATCGCCTTTGGATTCAAAATATTCCTTCATTAATTTGCTACATTGCCAATCGATAGTGTGTTTGGTAAACTTACCTTAAAGGCCTGAAAGACAACTTTCATCCACATGGATACGTATAGGAGTCCTTTTTCTTGCACTAGACACTCGAGGTAGGGAAGGTGGACATGAGCTACGAATCCCAGGGCTTCTTTGTTGTGGTGCTTCATTCACATGTTGGTCCATATTGGGAGTGTGCTCGACATGGTTGTGGTCTTCTTGGAGAGGTTGCAAATTAATCATTGCTCCTAGGTCCAACTCTTGATACTCAGTGTCTCTTAATATACCTATGTCTTCAAGAGCGTCAACATGGCTTGTTGATGGATTGTTGGTTGGAGACTGTGTTGATGTTGGAATTTGAGTTGGGTTCGTTGGATGTAACCACTTCACCCGTGGTTTTGAACTAGAGGTTGTTATGTCATCAAATTTGTTAGGATCAGTCGCAGTATCAGTGGAAATGTCTAGACCATGTCTCACTCTGTCCATTGCCAACCTGGCCTTTTATCTTACCTCATTTTCCTTTTCAATGGGCATATTCCTTCTAGTTTTTCTTACTCTGTTACGTGAGTTTCCCATCTCCAAAAGTTTCTTTATCAAAACTATGAGGTTTTCCCCTGCATAAGAAGCAACAAATAAGGTATTAGTTCCATTGGACAAGAAACATGACACATTCCAACATAATTAACTAAATTACAGATATCTTAGTATGGTAATTATTGGCATTGATACATAAACGTTGATTAAAGGTTTCTCTTTATGTTCGAACTAAAGTTTCATTTCTATACTCTATTTCATTCAAGTAAAGAGAGTCAAGTTTGCAAGTATTACATCTATAGGATTATGACTTCCTTTTTGTTCAAAAAGTATTGGAAGTCACAAGAAGATGAGTGAAATATTCTTCATTTCCAACACCTTCGGACAAGATGACATTACACGTAATACGCCACATTAGTTGTGAGGGAAGACACAAGTTGGTGTTTGGATGTCTTGGGAATATATTGAATAAATTACACTCATTAAGTTACAAGCTAACTAAAGAGAACAAATTGACTAATTACACAATGAGGAGGTTGCAAATCCCCTGAAAAAAGGATAAATCATTGAGGTAGAGGCATCCCTATCAAGCTCAAAGGCATGTTATGATAAATCTAGCATGAAGAGGAGAGCATGGACAATTTGGTGAACTATTCAATATGGAACCTCTCCCATGATTGCTTCCAAGTTTTTTATACAAATTGAAGAGTCTCAATAGAGAACATCATCTATGAAATCCTTATGGGAAATCAAAATATATTCATGTGCAAATGATTATTGTTCTATATTGCATACTTCATCTTCTATAGAGAATATGGACAACTTGGTGAACTATTCAGTATGGACCCTCTCCCATGATTGCTTCAAAGGTTTTTTTTAAATTGAAGAGTCTCAAGAGATAACTTCATATATGCCATCATTGTGTGAAATCAAAATATATTCATGTGCAAATGTAAATTAGTTAACATTGCATACTTCATCTTGTATGGAGAATATGAGACTTGTTTAGATGTGAAGTTGGGAATTCTTCTTGTGGAATTAATTGTTGTCTATGAGAGAGATATTGTTGTAGGCATATGATAAAACATAAATCAATGAAATGATCTTAAAGCTTGCGAATGAAACCAATTATTTACGGTTCACCATACCTATTCAAAATGATCTCTTCTTGCAATGAAAACTTGTAGTTTGAATGTATCCACTAACTTCCAAGACCAGTGAATATG
>LPNX010645960.1:181344-264620 GCA_001517045.1 Pseudotsuga menziesii
TATAAATGTTTTCACAAAATTCCACCATTTGCATACCAAACGAGTGGACAAACGCAAACATATTCATTATTGTTTAGGAAAAAAATAACATACCAACCTTAGAAGAACCTCGTTTTTGGGATTTATACTTAGTTTCCATAAATAAAAGTTATATATTCCGGAAGGTAATCTGATTTTCCACGTTTCATATTCTTACGCCATATTCCAAAAAGTTGTGTAGGTACCTCTAATATTGCTTTTTGACGTCCAACTTTTCTGTTTTCCAAAATTCCATTGCAACGAACGCGTCATAAGTGACCAGCATTATCTTGCACCAACCCTTAAATCTTGGATATGTAGTATGGAAGCTTATTTCAAAACCCAACCAAACCTAATAATGACTAAGAAAATTTTGGTTTCTAAGTTCACATGGAGAATTATGACCTTGTATGGTGGTAGTCACATGCCCAACATTTTGTAATCAACAACCAATCCCTAATTGAAACTTGAGGATAATTAAAGGGTGTTTCATAATAAGTTTTACCCATTGAAGTACAAGGGTGGTTTGCTAAAAAAATGACTAGATCTTCAATAAATCTCTAGTCATTTGTCCAATAGTTTATAAACTTATTCAACATAGCTTCCATCAAGCCCAAGGTAAGAGACTCCAAAGACAATCTCCATGTTAAGTACATTTACGATTTATTTTTGCATTTAAGGAAGGAACTAGAACTAATCTCTACTTACCTAGAGTGCACCTCCTAATTTTCTTCCAAAATAGATGTTATGATGCTTAAGATCAATTTTGTCAATCAAAGAAGATTGTTTCCTCTTCTCAATCCCCTTCTACTTCCAAGGGAAAAGCCTATATATTAATGACTATGTTATGATCCTACCTAGGGGATAATGGGGGACCTTGGAGGGTCCATTACAAAAGAAGTGGATATCATTCAATGTAAAGTGGAAAGGGTCCATTATATTTTTATTACTAAATAAGGCCTACTAAGTTAGTAAATAAATGTAATGGGACCTCATAGAGAAGGTCCACTAGGTGGTTAGGAGGCTAGTATTGTATGATGATTCTATAAGCAAGGATGGATTCCTCCTTATGGTATTTGAAGAAGAATATTGCAATTGGAGCATTAGATCAATAGGAGGAATCCTATCATGGAACTAGACTTGTGTTTCTTCTTCACTGTCCCATACCGTCCAAAATCCTAGCCATCGCATGACACTGACGTGATCTTGCAAGTTGGGAATGACCATGAACTGCAAGTATCACCCAGACTACACCTCACCAAAACTCCATGACTGAACCCAATCCAAGTATCTTAGGGTGTGTGGATTGTCAAGCGCTCGTTTCACTGTAGGTGATACTACACCATCAGCACCCAACCTTAGATAATGTTATGCCATTAGCTCCCTTGATCCAACAACACTTGAACGATCGATTTCCCAACATATGATGATGGTGTCACCCATCTGTCCCAATCCTTGAAAGTGCACGAATATCTTGTCTCGGCAACCACCCAACCACATACCTTCACTGCATCCATCAAAACCATTGTCCTAACATGGTTGACACATCGCCCGTCACATTTCCAATCGTGTCGCTCCTCTGGCGAAGCATACTAAGTAGCCCCTTGTTAGTTGTCTTGTCCTACTTGACTTGAAGTTCGTCATCCTCCTAGCTTACGTGCTAGTAAACCATTCTTACCATCTCATGACCTATCACCGATGAGATTACCAATAAGGCTACCAAAATGTATGGACTCGCCATGCACCCTTAGTCATGTCTTCCTGGCATTCCCTCCATCACGTTATTGCTAATGGTTCTTAACATAGGACTGTGACAATACTCCCCCTCTTAAATACATTGACGTCCTCGTCAATGCGGCTCCATTGACACAACCAATGAAAGGGGCATTAGTGGTGAAGAGACACTTTCGTGTATGCCATTATCAAATGTGGCTCTGATACCATATGTCAGAGGACTAGACTTGTTTTTCCTCGTGAGTGTCCCATACCATCCAAAATCCTAGTCACCACGTGGCACCGATGTGATCTTGCTAGTTGGGCATGGCCATCAACCACAAGTATCACCCGAACTACGCCTCACTGAAAAATTTCCTCACTGAACCCAAGCCAAGCACCTTAGAGTTTGTGCAGAATGTCAATTACTTGTTTCACCATAGGCAATGTTGCACCATCACCACCCAAACTTATACAATGTTAGTCCATTTCCTCCCCCGAGCTAACAACACTTAAATGAACGACTACCCAACTTATGACAATGATATTTCCCATCTGACCCAATCCTTAATTGTCATGTCCCCTCCCACCCGAAAGGATGCGAATAATGACATTGCTATCATTTAATCGATCAATCAAGGCCCCCATGAACATAAACCATACAAATGCTTTGAACATAAAATACACAAACACAAGTGTTGTACATGTAAATACACAGCGGAAGCAATACTCAATCATTCAACACATTCAGGCTGTTCATAACTCATAAAAAAAGCAACATTCATCCTGTTCAAGCATTCCACATGTTCATGAATAATTCACAAAGCAATTACATTGCAGAGGTTAAACATAAGATAATACTTATCTTGAGAAGAAGCTTCCCCACAACTAGCTATGTCGCTGCAACGTTCCACCCAACCATAGACTAGTGTGCTCCTTAATCTCTCAGCATCAATGCCACCCTCGAGCTAGGCATGATTTCTACAAGGAACTAGGAAACACAGACTCACACACAGCAAGACCATACACCCAAAGTCAAGCCAATAACCACATCCAAACACAGTCATCCCACTAACAGATGGATTCTTGGACTTACTCAGCCAAGCCAACACAAGGATGCACTACACAGCAAAATACAAGTTTCGGGTATGGACAAAAATGTCTCGGGAACCCAAAAACGAAAATGGCAAATGGGGAAAAATGACCCAAGTGACCAAATCGTCTTAGAAAAAATTTGATGGCCTTCCAAAGGAAAAAATGACCTCTATTCAAACCCAAATCGTGGGTCTACCCTCCCAGCCACAGAACATAACCAAAAGGGGTGGATTTGCAACCCAAACAGATTGGTAAAATGGGGAAAGATGACCCAGGATGAGCAATTCTCTTCAGAAGCGTTCTATGGGCTTCACGTGGGAAAAAACAACCCCTTCAATCACCCAATTCATGGATCTACTCTCCCATTGACTATGCAACACCCAAAAAAAAATTCCCCAACAGTGTGAAGGAGGGAACAACAGAAAAATGCCCAGGAGAGATCCTAGCCGCTGAACATTAGCAAAAAAACTTCCCAGCCATGGAGAAAACACATGAAACTACTGCAAACATGAGGAAAAATGCCCAGATCTCCAACCCAAGCATGAGGAAGAGAGAACGTGAATGCATAATGGGTGAGTAGTGGATTTTTTGGTTCTTACTTTCCCATTAAGTCAAAACAACTTTTTCTAAAATGGGTGCTCTTCCCAATTCGAAATTGACCTCCATACCTTGCCCATTCCCATGCAATAACTAACTCAACCACTTTTTTGGATGACTGGGCACAAAAGAAAAAATGGGTAGTTGACAGTTTTATGGGTTTCCCTTTGACATTTGGATTTTTCCCATTGGCTCAAGGATTTGAATATCCCCCCCCATTCCTTGTGAAATCATGCCCCCATCTCTTTAATGTTGCATTGACATAGCTAGTTGTGGGTATTTTATTAATTGCATATTTACATGATGTAGAAAATTATATGGTGCCATCGGCTAGCAGGATAACCATCAACATTGATTTTAATTGCCGAAACATAGAACACTAAATCCATGGCAGGGCCTTTTCCTTGAGCTCCACACCATGATTTATTAACGCTATTTACATCATTTATAATTTAATGCAATCGGGGTTGAAACCAGGGTATTACATTAATAATGCTCGAAGGCCATGCCCCAGATCCACTTGACTACATACCTTTACTACATCCATCAATTCTATTGTCCTAGTAGTGTTGACACACCACACATCATATTGCTAATCACTCCATCCTCCACCAAATCCTACTAAGCAACACCTTATTGGTTGTCTCGTCTTACTCAACTAGATGCCCTTGGTCCTCCTAGCTAGCATGCTTGTATACCTTCATGATCATCTCATGGTCATTAACCATGAGTTGGCCACCAAAGCTACCAAATTCGTATGGACTCATCGTGCACCCTTAGTCATGTCCGCTCAATGCACCCTCCATCATTCCATTTCCAATAGTGCTCAACGTAGGGTTGCAACAAATTCCCTTGGAGAGGCAAGTGAATGGGTTGATTCATCCCATCAAAAGAATCATATATATTAATAAAGAGTAGATTATTTCTATCATCTATAGTGTTGTGTGATTCTCTTGGATATATTCTTTGTGTTAATATTTTCAAATCTAATTTACATAACAATTGTTATTAGAGCCACCTAGGGCCACAACATTCAATTGTTTTCTCTTTTTCTTTTTGCATATTTTTTAAAAGGGAAAAAAGAGGGTTGCACCATTTAGATGCATTTTTGAATTTTTTCGAATTGTCAAATCTTCCAAAACTAACTACATATTTGAATTCCTCTAAAAAAAATAGGTGATTTAAAAAAATTTATTCATATATGAGTTCAGGGGAGGGATATATCGTAGTTAGAATTGTGCACATTTTCCATGATTTTGGGAGATAATCAAGCAAACCTTGAAAAGGTCATATATCTTGAAAACATTATCATTTTTTTGCAAGGCTAGTTCCACTGGATAACTTATTTTAGAGCTTTCCTCTGATATATTATATGCCATAATTTTAGGTACAGTTTCCTATGCTATCGATCTTGCAAAAATTTCTCCCTCTATCAAAGCATGGAAAGTGAAGGACCGTGCCATGGGGGACACAAATAAGGGTCACCAAAGTTTTCCAAGGAAATCAAGCTCATCAAAAATACATCCAAGATATTAATGTTGAACTAAGAATAATATTGCTCAAATCAAGGTGGGTGGTTAAAAGGTTGGAATCTAGGGTTATTAAGAACATAAAGGATGAGTATCAATGAGAAATATTTATACCTGGGATGATTTGGAGACTGATTTTGAATATTGGTATATGGATAGTTGTAATATTTTGGATGAAAACTATTTCCATATTCTTTTTGAGGAATCATCTTTTTCATTTGAAGAACAACAACAATCTGCTTCTTCTACAATAGAAGAGTTTCTTAGAGCGAGCCATCATGTTTCTCTTAGTAACCATCCCACAAATATTTACTATGGGGGAGGGAAGTTAAGGAGTGTGAGGGTGATCTTTTTACTATCCATAATCTCTTGAAAAGTTTAATAAACCTCTAATAGATTTAACCATTTCTCTAAATCATATATGCTTATTTGGCCTTAAAATAAAATAATTACAAATTTAATTTGTACATTGTAGTCTATCACTTTCCTACTCCTTGGAGAATTCATTTGCTTTGGAAAGTTATTTGGGTACATATGACCTTCCTATGTATTTGTGGCACCACATTCAGTAATTTTTGGATCTTTAGTGTTAAGTATGGGGTGTCATCTATTACACATGGAAATTAGCCCCAGGTTTTTGGTTGAGCCTCTTAAACTACTTCACTATGGTCATTAACACTCGCACATGGACACAAGATTGTGCAAGAGTTGATTAGACGACATTAGTATGGTTGTTCACACTGGTCCATGGGACATTGGTTTTTACTTCACATGGAATTCAGCATTCATCCATGGGACCCTAGATTATGGTTGTATAACTTCCCACAAAGCTTCAAGGTCAACACTTTTCTAAGGGGGGTGGAGTGTTATGACCCTACCTAGGGGGTAATGGGTGGGCCATAGGGCCTAATAGAGTAGAATTAGAGGTCATTCAATGTAAAGTGGACCTATTCCATAATGGCCTTCACTTCCACTCTAATGGGCTCTCCAACCCTCCCATTACCCCCTAGGTAGGGTCATAACATACTATAAATCAAGGCATCTCAATATAATACTTCCTATTATGCACATAAATGTTAGTTTTTCTAATTTAACTCATTTGATTAGGATATTTATCTGAAATAATAACAAGCACAACAAGATACACAAGACACGCATATTTTCCTTGGGGAAGCCATAAAGGACCTCGTCAAATAAAAGGTAGGTCCTTGGACACATTGCAACAATATCCTAATGCGCACATGAGAGAGTGTGTGAGTGTGTGAATAAATGAGCGAAAGAACCTCCTATTTATACACATCAAGTGACTGACCTAATACCTAACTAGGACGACCTCTTACCATCAAGGGGACGACTTCACCTAGGGAGACTCAAAATTATATTTTATTATATTAATATTGGGGACTACTGCCCCGACTTACAACAACGGTTTTACCTCAATGAACATATACAATGATGACATCTCGAACAAAGGGAAAACATCTCCGAAGGGGGTACAAAAATATACATTGATAATATACAATAGAATATATTTTGAAGTTATAGTTACAACAACGCTCCCTCTTAACTAGGAAGGTATTCTCTTTGCACAGTCATCAACACTATGGCCAGGTCATTATCGTTGGATCATCGTCGTCACTCTATCATAGTCCCCATCTTGTCAATCATTGATTAGTGACATATGTTGGATCTATCCATCATAGGAAGTTTCTACAGAGCCAACCCTATTTCATGCTAGGTGTAGGCCTAGTCCTCATCCAGGTCTTCATCACATCCATTAGCAATCCATCTCGTAGGTACAAACCAATAGCATACATTACATTTCCACTGCGATCACCTGCATCTCCTACCGTCATCTCATCACATCCGGATCATATAATCATCGCACATGAAGAAAAACCTATATGCACATCTCATCATGTCCAACAGACCACCTGTGTTCTTCCAACATAGGAACAAGTCAGGACTCATTATATCTCAGGAAAAACCTATGTCTATAACTATGTGAGAATCACCTAGGACCACACCAAGTTCATTGTGTATCTCCAATTTCAACCCACGTTCTACCTACATAGGATCAAAAAAGGACTCATTACGTCTCGAGGAAAACCTGTGTCTACCACTATGCGAGAATAACCCAGGCACACACAAAGTGTCTTGTGACCAGTGGACATCTCATCATCTCTAACATGGGAGCATGCCAGGAATGATTACATTCAGGGACAACCTGCGTTCTACGCTAGGACTAATTATGTTCAGGTACAACCTGCGTCTACCACAATGTGAGAACCATCTCCATCATGGGAGCATGCTAGGACTGATTATGTCCAGGGACAACCCGTGTTCTATGCTAGGACTAATTACGTCTAGAGGACAACCTGCATATCCTACCATGTGAGATATCTCTCTAGTGAATTTATGTCTTTTGTTCTCTCATCATCTATAGCATGGGATCATGCCAATACTAATTATGTCTAGGGACAACCTACATCTACCACCATGCAAGAGCTTGTCACTCCCTCTTTCTAGGGACCTCGATTTGGATGACACGAAATCTTTCTATGAAGCACTCGAACTTCACTCTGGCTAATGGCTTAGTCAATACATCAATTATCTGCTCATCCATCACCATGTACTAGAGATTCACTGCTCCTCTCTACACCATATACCATATATAGTGATACTTGATCTCAATGTGCTTCAACTTGTGATGGAACACTAGGTTCTCTAACAACTTCACGCAACTTTGGTTGTCTCAAAAGATACAATTCTCCTCTAACTCGAGATCAAACAAATTAGACAGTATATTTTGAAGACATACTGCCTCACAACTGGACGAATAGGCTGCAACATATTCTACCTCGACTGTACTCAGCACCATGAATGACTGCTTCCTTCTAAACCAAGAGATCATATCGGATCCCAAACTGGAGCAGCATCTCAAACTTCTCTTCCTATCAGTGGTGTTGTCTACCCAATCCAAATCAACATAACCATGCAGGTTAATATTCTAATTAACATCATACTTCATCGCATAGTCAAATGTACCCTTTAGGTACCTCAATACATGCTTTGCAACAATTAGGTGAACATGTTTTGGATCCGTCAGGAATTGTCTCATTATGTTCACAACAAAGCATATGTTTGTTCTCGTGTCCATCAAGTACATCAATGAACTAATCATCTAACGATACATTATGGCATCAATTGTCTCTGATGAAGCATCACACAGTAGCTTCACTTTCGATGCCATAGGTGTGCCCATTTCCTTGCAGTCCAACATTCCAAATCTATTTAAAATCTCCACGGCATACTTTCCTTGACCAAGGAAAATTCCATCTGCACTTTTCCACACCTCCATGACTAAGAAGCAATGCATCATCCCTAGGCCTTTCATCTCAAACTTAGCAACAAGCCTCCTCTTTACATCTACAATGATTTCAACCTCTCCTATCAGAAACAGGTCATCAACATATAGTAGGACTATCACTGTTCTTCTGCATTCAACTTTGTAGTAAAGTTTGGAATCTTTTTTGCTCTTGGTAAAGCATAAGGACATCAGGAAGTTGTCCATCCTACAGTACCATGTCCTAGATTTTCGAACTTTGGTATCTTTTGTACTCACTCTCTCTGAAGTGGAGCACCATCCTCCCTCTACATTTTGTACTCTACATATCAAAACATTCTATACGGCAGTGATAGGTAGTCTTCTATGCTATTGATCTTCTATGTATCCATCTATGTCATCTGTCAAGGTCATTAGATACCAATATCCTCTATCTTGAACTTTGTTGAAAGTTCCTCTTACACCCATTTTTGAGCTTGTTGTCTTCTGTAGCATTCCATCTTAAACCTTGTAGCAAAGGTTAAAATCTCCATAACTCTAGGTGATCATGTAACTGTATGTGTTATCCCATGGGTACCTTCTGAGCTCATACAAAGCCTAATTCTGTGCACATGTGCTTCTCTACTTGATATGAACTTCTACTTCACTGGAGAAGTGTGTATAGTCAATGGAACATGTATCACCATGGTTTACTCCCTTTTTTTAAGAGAAACCACAAAACTTGCTTATTTCTTGATGATGTTGTATGTTGCATGTGTGATATTGTATATCCACATGGAATACACTATGAACTTCCCTTCAGGTCTCGAAACCACATCTTGGACATCATTTTCATGATTGAATGATACTCCTTGACCATGGCATCCTTACATTATTTCTTCTTTTCTACTTCTTCATAGCTGGAAGGTTCTGTATCAATGATGTCACTCAATAGTGCCACATAATGGGAGTGTGTTTGAGGCATCTTACTTTATTTGAAATCCCCATCATACTTTTCTTCATCTTGGATGATATTTCATGCCCAATATGGTATTCATGTCTCAAGGTGGATCTACTTCTCTCTGTAGCTTGGTCATATCATGATTCTTCTGAATCTCTTTCTTCCATCATGGTTTTCTTGTCCCTGGGAGCTTCAGGTTCTTCTTCATTTTGTTGGAGCGAATCTTCTAGTTGAACCATCGTCACTTGTTCTTTGGAACAAATCTCACCCTTCTTTTCTTGTAAGTGATTGTATGCGATCTTTCCTACAATTCAAATTTAGTTGCATGATTAGAAACATTTCATAATCTCCAAAACACATTATTAATGATAAGTTCTATTGCATAAATACATTTTTCACACAATCATGTAACTATTTTATAATTATCTCGTGCAACATTTTTCCATATCATGTATACATACAATAAATTTCTAGATACCTTTCATCTCTACCATAACATTATTAAGAGTGTGCACTACTCCCAATATGCTAGTAAAGAGGTTTCATTCTAGATAAGTAGCAATTGAATGTTGTACAACACCATAGGCTACTTACCCCACATGCAAGTTAGTAGTATACTATTCATAAATGCAGACACTCAATCATTCATAAAACATCAACTGAACATAAATATGTGCACAACTAAATAATATCATTTAAGTAACTAGATATATAGGAATGGCAATTTAAGCACCTATCTTTGTTTATTTGGTTGGTGGAATCCCTCTTGATCCTTGTCTTCTTGTAGGAATTACTGGAGCCTTTGATAGTGTTCTCTATTTCATCATCTCATTCTGAGGACCAGTATTTGTCTTGATCATGTTTGAGCAAGTCTTATATACCATGGATTACATGGGATTGTATATTAGTTTTGAATCTGAGTGTCACTTCTTCATTCACAACTGCATCCCTTCTTATCCAAATACTGAGATGGATAAGATGTTCTTCGTTATCATGGGCTGTGTTATCATGCAATAATTTTCCTATGGTTGTGGTAGGAGAATCACTGGGGTAACCATTTCAAACCAATATTTAGACTAATTCTAGCCTATACAATCAGAGAGGGCTCTCTCTTTGTCACAGGAATGTTCACAAATACATTTGGCTTTGAACAAACATTCAGAAGCCTATATTTCTTAGGGGAATGGTTGGTTGGGTTTTAAATCATGTAAGACAAACAAACAGACATCACCATTGGGAAATGGAGTCACGCCCTGAATCATTCAAGGGTATTACAGTGAATAATGAGCAGCAATTTTCTCTTTGTAATCTAAGGCAAAGTGGGTGTTATATTCAGTCAAATATCTCCAAGTGGTGGTAGGAGAAAGGAGAAAGAGCCTAGTGAAAGCAAGAGGCACCTATCTATGGATGAATCTCTCGAAAACACCTTTAGCAAGAGAAACACTAAGGATAATGACCGAAATGGAGCATCTAACAAAGGATGAATTCCACAACAATCATTATAAACAAATTAGGAAGGTCATTTATGATGCAAGGAGCGCTTAATAAAACAAATTCCTCACATACAACTAGAAATCATTAGCAAAAACTTACACATATAAAAATTGTGCAAACAGGAAACATAAACTGAACATAGAACACCGTGATGAATCTCAGAAACACAGAAGAATATTTCTCATTAACACTTTCAAGAAAGTTGCAGAACTGCAAAAACCAGGCACACAGGGATTCAAAAATGAAATTCCAAACTCTTCTTCCTCTATTGAGGTTACATTTATAGTGTCCATGGGCTCCTGAGACCAACCTCGAAACACAGACAAATTTAGTTTACCAAAATCGGGAAGCAATCCTGCACACATAAAATCCTAATAGATTATGATCTGAAAGATTAGCCATGATCACGAGCGAATCAGGAAAGCACGTTGGGTTGTGTGTTATGGGAAAAAATAGAAAACTAGACACCTCAAACTTAAGCTCGCTTGATAAAAAATGATGGTTCAGAGCACCTCCAACGACCTGCAACAATTTCAATCTTCCCTGCATCTTCCGCCTGCAAAATGGTTCTGGACCATTGATCTGGATCGGAAATTAATCTAAGCCACTGAAAGACAAAGCTAGTACTTGATTTTGCAATTTTCCAACTTGAATTATCCCTTGCTAGTTCTCATTCCAAAATCATCCTGGGTCGTGGATCAAGAATCTACTCAGATCGTCACCGTTGAAATATGTGTGCCCTAAGAAATTTCGTAGATTTTGAAATTTAATTACCCCATGCACTTTCAATCTATGGAATCAACCTTACTTGTTGATCTTCCACATCATCAAATATCAGTCGTCGAAACTTGCGCCTCGTACCGGATTTCCCAGATCTCAAATGTTCATTTATCTATGCATGTTGGATTACCAGAATTATTTTCCATCATAGTTCTTATTGTACCTTTGATCTGGGCCGTTGAAAACTATGGGGTTTACCAGATTTCAAAAATCAGGAGAGCTACTTATCCCGTGCACATGTTTCTCTTTTCTGCACCGTTGATCTTAGGTAGACACTCTCTGAGCCATTGATTTGAGGTCAAGCTACAAGATTCAGAAAGCGAAAAGTAGGATTTCAACTTTTTATGACCAGATTTTCTCCCTTTTCGCTTCCACCCTTTTTCTCCTTTCCAAGTCATTGATCTTCAGCGGAAGCTTTCTGGACCATCGATCTTGTAGATCGTGGAAAGTGGGATTTTAAATTTTTATGACCAAATTCTTGCATCTTCCACTTTCTGATATTCGCCTTTCTTCTCCTTTCCCAACCGTTGATCTTTGACGAAAGCTCTCCAGACTGTTGATCTGGAGAAAATAGAAAAGCGGGATTCTAACTTTTCGTAACCAAATTTTTGTGTTTATGTTTTCCGATTTTCGCTCTTATACTCTTTTTCGAGCCTCTGATCTTTAGTGGAAGCTCTTCAAACCATCAATCTTGTGAAAAGTAAAAAGCAGGATTCCAATATTTTTATAACCAAACTTCTGTATTTCTACTTTCTGATTTTGACTCTTCTACTCTTTTCCGAGACGTTGATCTTGGACGAAAGCTCTCCAGACCATCGAGATTACAGAAAGCAGGATTCCAATATTTTTATAACCAAACATTGGCCCTTTCTGCTTCCTCCTTTTAGCTTCCCGCTTTCTCTTGGACCATTGATTTATCCCGACGCCACCCTTAACCGTCGGATATCGGAATGCGAAAAGCAAAATATCGGGTTTACCACTTTTCATAGCTGAGTCTTTTCCTTTTTTCGCTTCCACATTTTTGTTGGACCGTTGATTTATCCTAAATTCATCCTCTACCATTGGATCTTGGACTATGGAAAGAAGAAGTCGGGTTTACCAACTTTCACGATGGAATCTTTTCCTTTTCCTCTTTTCTGCTCCCAATTTTTCCTCGAAAAAAATGATTTTTGGCCTTTGATTTTTCTGCACTATGCATCTAGGCCGTCTGTTCTGGTTTTTAAGAATTTTTCTCTTCAAAGAACTAGATAAACCCCTTAGAACATGCAGAAAACCCATCAATATCCTCCAGAGTCATGTGATATGGAAATTTTTTAGACCTTACTCTTTCTTTTGCTGGTCTAAACCTTTGCAGGGGAATTAGTGTAGATGCCTATGTAAAAATATTCAAAATTTAGAACAAGTACTAACAGCGGCTCCAACTACGGGATTCTATCCTCCCTGTGAGGTAGAAAAGAACCCCATAGACCAGGTTTCTGATCCATCGGGATGGCCCCAAGCTTTTCCTAAAATCCCCAACGTGCTCTGAAAACAAAAATTGAACAAATACTGAAAACAAATTGAAAATTTGTTTAAAATAAATGCTCTCCATGTCGAGTTTATTCACACCTACCTACCCTACTTACTGAGCACCAATGCCTAATCAAGTAAATTCTGACTTCCAATGAAGCCAATCAAGCAAATGATCCCATAAACAAACTTTCTCCTCATGCTTGATCAAAAACAAAAATGAAGAACTTAATGGAAAAAGGTTATGATAAAGGAATTGATCTTTACTGCACACACATAACCCACCATTCCCACTGCAAAGCTTCTCCATATATTTAGCCACTGGATCATGACAACCTGCAAAAATTTATGTTAATTGTTTTCCATGACTAGGCTGCTCCAACTAAAACTCCTCTAGCACCTTGCCAAAATTCTCTTCAGAGGAATCTTGAAAAATGTGTTCATGATAATTTGCAAATGAGACCTTAACTTCTTCATCTAAAATCTCAAAATTTAATACCTGATTCCTTCCAAATGTTTCAAAGGAAATATCATTGTGTTCTTCAATAGAATCACGAAAAATAATTTCTGAATTTAAAAAACATACAAAAATATCCCATTTGGAGTCCTCCTCTTCTTGGTGATCCAATATATTATTGCAGAATGCTGGTTCTTGAGGTGCATTATCCAAGTAGCCATCCTCAAGTTCATCATATATAGGTATGTTGAAATCTCCTTTAAAAACATTACTAACCAAATTTTCAACATGCTAACTGCAATCTTCATAAATAAAATTAGTATGGCCCTCTTTCTGCACATCACTAGGTTGACCATATTCCTTCTCATAAGAAGAAGGATGGGAGTGCAAAGTAGATTCTAGTTGTTCACCCTCCTCATCTTCTTCTTTGGGTTTTGACCACTCAGGGAAAAATGATGTTTCCCTCATAGGCTAGGACTGATGGCATGACTGCTTGCCCTTTTCATTATCTATCTCTGGAAATGTCACATCCTCAAGTTTCTGTGTTTGTTTAGAGGATCTTAATCTTTGTTTCAGATATTCAAATGAGGAAAAACACAATAGCAAATAGTTGTTTTCAGCATGCTGATTGCAATCTTTATAAAGAAAATGGATATGACCCCCTTCCTTTACATCACCTTCCTGCTCACCTTCCTACTCATCATACACAGGTGGGATAAGTTTTTCTTTAAAACCACCATTAAAAGGGTTTGTAACAGGATGATGACATTCTTCATAAAGCATATTCTGTCTTCGAAGAAATTGCTGCGGCAAAAGGGCGATTTCTGATTGACTCAGGGGCATCCTCCTCTTGTGACAAAATTTCAAGAGTTGAATGATATGAGGGACAATCTAAGTGATATTCCCCACTCCCTTCTTGGCCACACAAAGATTGACAAGAATGCTGCAAACTGTCTTCAGTTTCAGAGAAAGAAATATAGTTGGTTGAATCAGAGTTTTGGATTATGTCCATTTCAAGCAAGGAAGACATTACCAACTGATGGGACTTTTCTGAATATCATGGCAATTGGTTTGTCTTTCTTTTTGAAATGAGTATTCATGTAAAATTTCTAAAAGCTCTTCATCCATATATTGATAATAACCGTATGTCTTTCAATTTTTCAATGAACTCTTTATCATGCGTGCAAGAGTCTTGAATTAGCAGCAAAGAGGGATATTGATCTTTAAAATGTTCATGAAATATTGTATAAAAATATCTAAGGGAATATAAACTTCCTGATGGCAATTCCTCATACCATGACCTTGCATTCCCTTCTAAACTAATCATGAACATTTTCATTAAAGAATCCTCATGCAATTCAACTCCCATCTTATGTATATGCTTATGAAATCTAAAAAATTGAAGGGTGGAATCATCACCCTTTTGATCTTTGACTCTTTGAAGATATGCTTGCCAATCTATATTAGGTATTTGATTTGGAAAACTAGGAATGTGAGCACGTTTCATAGGAGAATACCTTACAACCATAGAACTCATATTGATGATGAAGAAACTGAATCAGCTCCCCACACTTTGCAACCCTTTGACAGTGGAGCTACCATATAACATTATGAATACTGGATTCTTCGCAGATAGAGTCGCCAGGTGAAATATGCACGACCTTCTTGATGTTTGACCATTGTTCACCATCAACAATCAAATCTGCAACTCTGTAGATCATACCCAGGGTAGATTTTAACCTTTGTCCCCTAGTATGGTCGTCAGTATTTACCAATGGAGTCACCTTCCAAAAAAAATTAGTGGATTCGTTATAGCATGTACAACTAGCATGTTTCTATGACCAGATGCTCAACCAGGTCGTATAACTAGGACAATGTCATTTTCCCAAGGAGATAATAGTGATTATTCCTCGACAACGGTGCCAAGATGTTATCACCCAATAATTTTCCTATGGTTTTGGTAGAAGAATCATCGGGGTAACCATTTCAAACCAATATTTAGACTGTATTCTAGCCTATACAGTCAGAGAGGGCTCTCTCTTTTTCACAGGGATATTCACATATACATTTGGCTTTGAACAAGCAATTATAAGGCTAGATTTCTGAGGGGAAGGGTTGGTTGGGTTATAAAGAGTGTAAGACAAACAAATAGACAACACCATTGGGAAATGGAGTCACGACCTGAATCATTCAAGGGTATTACAGTGAATAATGAGCAATGATTTTCCCTTTGTAATCTGAGGCAAAGTGGGTGTTATATTCAATCAAATATATTCAAGTGGTGGTAGGAGAAAGGAGAAAGAGCCCAGTGAAAGCAAGAGGCACCTATACATGGATAGATCTCTTGAAAACACCTTTAGCAGGATCAACACTAAGGATAATGACCGAAATGGAGCATCTAACAAAGTATGAATTCCACAACAATCATTATGAATGCCATTTCTGATGCAAGGAGCGCTTAATAAAACAAATTCTTCGCATACAACTAGAAAGAATTAGCAAGAACTTACACATATGAAAATGATGCAAACATGAAACACAAATTGAACATGGAACACCGTGATGATTCTTAGAAATGCAGAAGCATATTTCTCAGTAACACTTCCAAGAAATTTGTAGAACTACAAAAACCAGGCACATAGGAATTCAAAAATGAAATTCCAGCCTCTTCTTCCTCTATTGAGGTTACATTTATAGTGTCATGGGCTCCCAAGACCAACCTCGAAATAGAACCAAATTCAATTTACCAAAATAAGGAATCAATCCCACCCACATAAAATCCTAACAGATTATGATCTGGCAGATTCGCCATGATCACGAGCAAATAAGGAAGGCACACTGGGTTGTGCGTGATGGGAAAAAATAGAAAACCAGACAACTGGAAATTAGGATCGCTTGATCGAAAACGATGGTTTAGAGCACCTCCAACGACCTGCAACAGTTTCAATATTCCTTGCATCTTCCACTTGCGAAATGGTTCTGGACCGTTGATCTAGATCGAAACTTCATCTAAGCTGCCAAAAGACAAATCTCGTACCCAATTTTGCAATTTTCCAACTTGACTTATCCCTTGCTAGTTCTCATTGCGAAATCATCCTCGGTCGTGGATCAAGAATTTACTCAGATCGTCACCGTTGAAATATCCGTGCCCTAAGAAATTCCGTAGATTTTAAAACGTAACTACCCTGTGCACTTTCAATCTGTAGAATCAACCTTAGTCATTGATATTCCATATCATCAAATCTCAGCCGTCGAAACTTGCGCCTCGTACCAAATGCCACATTTTTGAAATGTTCATTTATCTGCGCATGTTAGATTAGCGGAATTATTTTCCACCGTAGATCTGATTCTACCTTTGATTTGGACCATTGAAAACTGTGGGGTTTACCAGATTTCACAAATCGAGATATATTCTTATCCCGTGCTCATGTTTCCCTTTTTTGCACCGTCGATCTTAGGCAGACACTCTCTAAGCCGTTTATCTAAGGTCAAGCTGCGGCCTATGGAAAGCAGAAAGAGGGATTTCAACTTTTTATGATCATATTTTCGCCCTTTTCGATTCCACCCTTTTGCTCCTTTTTTAGCCATTGATCTTTGATGAAATATTTCCGGACCGTCAATCTTGCGGATCGCAGAAAGAAGGATTTTAAATTTTTACAAATTCTTGCATCTTCCTCTTTCTGTTTTCTACCTTTTTGCTCCTTTCCAAATCGTTGATCTTCAGCGGAAGCTCTCTAGACCGTTGATTTGGTGAAAAGAAGAAAGTGGGATTCTAACTTTTCGTAACCAAATTTATTTGTTTCTGTTTTTTATTTCCGCTCTTATACTCTTTTTCGAGACGTCGATCTTCGACGAAAGCTCTCCGGACCATCGATCTTGAGGAAAGAAGAAAGCGGGATTCCAATCTTTTTATGACCAAACTTCTGTATTTTTGCTTTCCAATTTCTGTTCTTCTACTCTTTTCTGAGCGATTGATCTTCGGTGGAATCTCTCCAGACCGCCGATATTGCGGAAAGCAGAAAGTGGAATTCCAATATTTTTATAACCAAACTTTGGCCCTTTCTGCTTTAGCTTTTTAACTTCATGCTTTCTCCTAGACCATTGGTTTGTCTCGACGCAACCCTTGGCCATCAGATCTCGGAATGCGGAAAGTAAAAATCAGGTTTACCACTTTTCATAATTGATTCTTTGCCTTTTTTCACTTTCTCCTTTTTGTTGGACCGTTGATTTATCTCGAAGTCATCCTCGACCATTGGATCTTCAACTGCGGAAAGCGGAAGTTGGGTTTACCAACTTTCACAACCGAATCTTTTCCTTTTCTTCTTTTCTGCTCCCGATTTTTCCTTGGCGGAAATGATTTGTGGCCTTTGATTTTTATCCGCTATGGATCCAGGCTGTCTGTTCCGACTAAATTTTGACCTTGATCGGATTTTTCATATTAAGGCATATTTATAAGCCTAAAACTCAGGATTTTTAATCATTTTTCTCTTCAAAGCACTGGATGAACCCCTTAGAACATGTAGAAAACCCATAAATATCCTTTAGAGTCATGTGATATGGAAAATTTTCAGACCTTACTCTTTCTTTTGTTGGTCTAAACCTTTGCAGGGGAATTAGTGCAGATGCTTATGTAAAAATATTCAAATTTTAGCACAGGTGCTAATAGGTTGAATCCTTCTAGATTAAAGTACATATTCCTTATCACTTGAGGAATCAACTCGTTCTTCTATAATTATTTTGGTTGTTCTCTCATCATCTTTAGCAGTGTGAGCATGGTGTCTTTTTTTGTTCCACTTCTTGTTGGAGCATCCTTTGTTTCTGGGACAATCTCTAGAGTAGTGTCCCTTCTCATCACATGTGTAACATCTAATACTGGATAGATCTTGTTTGGGTTTTCTTTGACTTTAGTGATGATAGTCCTCCCTCTTGTTGTGATGATGGTCCTCCCTTTTGTTGTGATCATGGTCCTCCCTCTTGTTGTGATTTCTTCAGGTGTGCAATTGAGAGCTTGATTTTCAATTTCTCCCATATTCTCTTCCCTTGTTAGATCCAAGCTTCTTCTTGTGTGCATTCTTCCCAAATTCTATTGAAAGTGATAAGCTTATTTTTGGCACATATTCCTTGAATGAATGAATCACATGATCATGGGATACCATTCAAGGTGGTCTTAACAATCTCTCCTTCTTCTACCTTCTCTTCAACTGCTTCAAGTTGTTCCTTCATTTGAGCAACCCTCATGAAGTAGGATTGCATGGTCTCTGAATTTTGTATCTTCACATTCTTTAGCTAGTTCCTTAATGCCATGTTTTGATTGATGTTATTTCCTTCGAATGGATCCATGAAAGCATAAAACACTTCCTTAGGTGTCTTCAAGGATGACACATGAGGGATGAGATGATCCTTAATAGAATATGCAATGATTCTCTTGGCCTTGACCTAAGTTCTTCTTATGGATAGTCTTAGCTTCATCTCCCTCCAGAGTTGGAACTTCCCCACTGATATACTTGTCCAAATCATTTTCTTCAAGGATAAGGGAGATCCTATACTTCCATGCTCGAAATTTGTCAGCTCCCCCATGCTTATCGAGAAGTTGGGTGTGATGAGTCATTTTGAAATGAGAACCTCAAATGGAAATAGTAGAGATTTAGATCTTAGAAAATTGAGATACCTAAGCTGATTCTGGAGCTAGCTAACCTAGGGTTCCATAGAGAAACCCTAATTTTCCAAAATTAGAATATTCAGATTATACATGGACAGAAATATGCACCTCATTGAGGTGAGTTGTTTAGTGAGGTCCTTTGCCAAATTTGGTGGAGGGAAACTCCAAAACAATGATTCCCTGGTTTTTCCTGGCAGTAGAGATGAGACCACAAATAAAATTCTTAGAACTGAATTCTGAATCCATAGAAATATGCACCCTTATAGGGAGAGTTTCCTAATGTACTCATTTTTTCAGATTGATGGTGGAAAACCCCAAAAGTTTGATGCCCTAGTTTTCTCCCACCACTAGTGTCTAGTCAAATATGAAAATTCACCAAATTTGATTATACTCCCTCGAAAACATGCACCCTTCTAGGGAGAGTTATCGTAGCCCTCTTTTCTTGATGATATGTGGAGAGAATACCTTGAACTAGGGTGCCCTAGTTTTCCATTGCTGCACATTGCCTTCTTTCATAGAAGCTCTGATACCATGTTTGTTTTTCTACTTTAATTCAATTTTATTATAATATTTATTTGAAAGAATAACAAGCATAACAAGATACACAAGATACAAAGATTTTCCTTGGGGAAACCATAAAGGAGAAAACCCCGCAAACTTCCTCAAAATAGTTCTCTCACTAATACAATATCATAAGACGAAAAATCCCAAGAATGCAATATCTTCTACAGCTCACTCTCTTTCTCCTCTAGTGAACTTGTCCTCTCTCTCCCCTAATGCTCACACAAGGGAGTGTGTGAGTGTGCATATAAATGAGGGAGGGCACCTCCCTATTTATACACATTAAGTGATTGACCTAAAACCTAACTGGGTCTACCTCTTACCCTAGCAGGCTCGACTTCACCTAGGGAGACTCAAAATACATTTTATTATATTAATCTTGGGGACTACTACTCTGACTTACAACAAAGGTTTTACCTCAGTGGACATATAAAATAATGGCATCGCACACAGAGAGAAAACATCTTCGACTGGGGTACAACAATATACAATGATAATATACAACATAATATCTTCCGAAGTTACAATTACAACAACAATATATGTGATGATACTACCACATGAAGTATGGACATTATGATGATGAGTACAAGGTTCAGATGCTAAAGATTGATAATAAGGAGTGAGATTTCCTTTCTAAATAGCAGTAGTTCTTTGAATATTTTGATATATATGTCACCATCCCAATTTCAACATATCTACACTTGGTTATATTGACGGAGAACTACATAAGTAGTGAGGAAGAATCCACATTCACTCAAAACTATTAGATCAAGAAAAAATTATATCCGATCATCATGGACAATGGCAACTAGAAAAATCTAGGGTTCTAGTAGTTTGTATTAGAGTTACACTACTTGATCATTCATCACCGCAATTTCTTGCTTTAATTAGAAAACATAGGTCTATTTAAGTGTCCAACAAATTTTCAATGTAATCTAGTGTTGGGATATTCAATTCTTGCTAGAGGGAATTAGGTCTTACTCGAAGAACATGACAAGATATATGGTAGGAAGGTAGGTTGCAATGTGGAATTTTACCATTATGTCTTGAGAGTAACATTTAACATCGTTTATGCTATAGTTATCCAACTCCATGACATACTTAAATAATTTGTATTAATTGCATTCATCATAACATAGAATAGTGAGCTATCTACATACCATTCACCCATATAAAAATTCATAGCCTCAATTTGAAAAAAAGGATGTCTTGGATTACTCCAATTCAATACCATCATTGAGTACATCATATTTTCTACAACATGAGCGTGAGTATACCACCCATAATGGAAATAACAACAACAAAAACATTAAGATTGAAAACAACCAAGTGGACAAAAACCTTATTTTTGTAGTCCCTAATGGATTTTTATCCACTTTTAGATCAATGATCATTTCTAATCATGTCAAATACCTTAGTAACTTAATTAACTTATTTTTCTACATAAGTACAATCGCTTAGATCTTAAAACTTTCTAGTTGAAATAAGCCACTAAACTGGGTGTTCCTCTTGTCTTCTTAGTCCTCTACGCAAACATTTATTTTAGTTCCACATGGCATCATTGTGGATTTCAAGGTTTTAAAGTTTTTTTGTTCTTTTTGTTACGTCATGTTATTCTACTCAAAAAATGAAGGGGCCAACAACTGGGAAAATCCATGAAAATGGCTAACACTTATTCGCAAGAGAGTGGATGAATTTTGTTTTTCATACTCTTGATCAAGGTAATTTTAATCAATCGATCAATCAATTATGACCTTAGTTAAGCTCTTAAATAAGAACTTAATTAAGGGTTCTCAATGGACAAGGAAAACCTCGATCGAGGAATTACATTGGGTTAAGTAAACACGTGATTGAGATCTATAGATCATATTTGTATGCAGATTTTCACAGTGGATCAACATTCTGCTTGATCTTCTGGATTTCACTATGTTAGGGTTTCAAAGCAATCGACACGTTTCGAGTGGACACCCCACCCATCTTCAGGATCTGGTTGAAGTTGTGAGTAAATGATAAGAATGGAGAAAATAAATAAGGTTGGAGGGAGAAGTATCCATTATGACATCAATAAATCTATAGAGCTTGATCGAGGTCCCTATTTTATCCAATTGCATCACATTTTCATACCAGGTGCCTCGATCAAGCTATGTTTGTTAGCCCACAAAGACCTAAATCAAGGGTTGAATTAACCCTCGTTTGAGCTATGTTTATTAACACATAAAGACCTTGACTGAGGTATTTTGAAAATCCTCATTAATCCCTCAATTAAGATTATAAACCCTCAATCAAGCTATATTTATTGATCCAAGGTTAAAATCCACAAATCTAGCCCCCTCCTTGCAAGATTTTTTATAGATACAACTTCTAAGGGGTGAAACCCTTTCATCTCTTTCATCTTAGGTGGAAAAGTTGATGCTAATGGATTCTTCATAGAAATCCCCATCGAATGCCATCTCATTTTCACACTTTTGATCTCATAATATGTTTTTAATTTATTTTCTTTTAAAACTTTTACTTAATTTTTTTTGCCACAGTTTCAAAGAAACTAAGAAAATTCATTACTATAAAAACTGCACAACCAAAAAATTATTAAAAATATGCGGGATCCTTGTGGATTTTTCCTCTTCAAAAGGGTGTTTTTGTTTTTACAATTTAGGTATATAAAATGTGATTCAAATATTAATTGGTCGACTTTGTAAAATAATAAAAACTATAGTTTTTTTTAAAGAGGTGGGATCTACCATGTTTTGTCTAGATCACGCTCATATATTTTGTTTTTGAAAATTATATATTGAGCATTAAATTGAACAAAACTCTCGGAGCATTATAAGCGCTAACCAAAACACCCCCACTCGCCGGAATTCGACAGAATAATTAGTTCTGAAATAACAATTTAGAGGTTTTAAATTAGGATTTCGATCATTTGGGTCGTTTTAAAATGGGTCATTTAGTATAGAGCACCTAAATCTAATCACAAAAATTAAGAAATTGGAAAAATTACAGATTTCATGAAAAATTCCAAAATTCGCCTGAAAAGCGAGGCGTTTTAGTTGTCTTTTATCCTACGCGAAAACTCTCTTGTTAACTTTTCCATCAATTATAAAACACAAGCATTTAATTAAATGCAAATCTAGTGCATTAAATGACATTAATATTTTTTGGAAAAATATAATGAGAAAGACAACACAATCCCATACAAGTTGTTTTACTACACATCAAAATTCACAAAGCTTTTACAAATTTTGAAGACTTCAATTTAAAATATGTATAAAATGTCAATTTTTCATTATTACATTTCATTACAATTTATTACATTTTTTTATGGATTCACACACCAATTCATATCAACTCCAATTCGTTAAAGAATATGAACAACCTATCTTATCACTCTAAGAAGATCCATCTCACTCACCATTAGACCCTTCTATGAAACAATGGGCATTGTCATTCCTCAAAATTATTTCGAGGAAGGACAAATATCAATCTACATGCATACACATATGATCTCTATTTTAACACATATAAGTTGCACAAGTATGGCAAGACATATAAAATCACTTCCAAGTCATCTTTAATTGTCCCATTGATTACTATTAAATAAGTCACTTTTTACAAAATTCATGTTATTGTATTTCATTGACTAAATTAAGAAAGAAAACAAGCGAAGCTACCTTCTTATAATATTTCAGTGATTGATTCATGCATAGCCTTTCATTCAAAACATGCATCATGCCATGTAGTTGGCTCTTAGTTATTCCTTACCCCATCTCCATGCACATCACACCTCCCATAGTTGAGTGTAGAGATTGAGTGAAAATTCACATAAATATTGGAAGATGGAAAGATTAGGTCTTGTATATTACCTTGTGGGTTCTCAGTAAAAAAAAAGTGACATATTTGCATAGATTAGATAAAAAAATTCTCAGTTAAAAAAGTGGCATATCTACATAGACTAAATAAAACACTTAACAATGTTACTATTAAGAATCATTACTCCACCAAGCTAAATCTTGCTTTAAGCCATCACAAGAACATATGGAACCCAATAATGTATGATAAATAACTTTCAAAACAAATATTATTATCTCTAACCTAATTCATCACCAAGTACATATGGAACCCAATAATGTATGGTCAACAACTTTCAACACGGATTATTATCACCATCCTAATTCAAACCTCATTAATGCACTTACCATTTTGATGAGGATCACCTATTTTTTATTTCTTAGCCACATCTTTGGTAAGTTTAGTGCTTTAATTAAAACTCATTAATGCACTTACAATTTCGATGAGGATTACTAATGAGATTTCTTAGCCACATCCTTACTAAGTTTAGTGCTTTAATTAAATGTTATTTTAATTAAATGTTATTTTAATTTTCAATAATGTTGTTAAGTTGAATTGTAAATTAAAATAAAAATAATGATAAAAACATTCTTAAAAAACTATTCCTATATTAAATTTTTCTCATTGATGTAATAAAAACATAAAAACTCACACATTGGACTCATGAAGTAGATGATCATTTAGATGTTGAAAGATTTTTTTTTTTAAATCAACAAGCCATTGGCATTATTCTATGGTAGAGAAGGCATAAGACATCGTAATATTATAAGATTTATTTTGTCAACGTTACTGTTCATACGAGTATCATTTGTATAGTACGTTCTTACATGGTAAACGCTTGATTAGCAGCATGGAGTTGTCAATTAAAATCGTGATGTCAAACATTTCAAATTTAAAACGCAGTCACAAGGAAAATGCAGAACAAGGAATTCACAATGGACAATCTACGGATAAGATAATTAAATTTTTTTAAGATGCTTTCAAAATTAAAAAATGATTTTTAAAATAAAAATTTTAATTATTGGTTGGTAAACAATTTAATATGGGAGAGATGTTGTAATGTTTTTATCTAACAAGACAATAAAAAACCTAAAAATTTAATTAGTTAAAAATATATAAGCCATAAAAAACTCAATATAGGAGAGATGTTGTAATGTCCTTACCTAACAAAATAATAATATATCTAATATAATTATCCACAAAAAAATGTCCATGTGTAAGGCTTCCTAAACAACCCATGGTTTTATTGTACATGGTTTAGGAGTGCCTTGCAAATGGTACAACCCATGGTTTTATTGTACATGGTTTAGGAGGACTTTGCAAATGGTCCTAAAACCACGTGGAATACCTCCTAAATAACCCATGGTTTTATTGTACATGGTTTAGGAGGTCCTTGCACATGGTTCTCCTAAACAACCCATGGTTTTATTGTACATGGTTTAGGAGTTCCTTGCAAATGGTACAACCCATGGTTTTATTGTACATGGTTTAGGAGGACTTTGCAAATGGTCCTAAAACCACGCGGAATACCTCCTAAATAACCCATGGTTTTATTGTACATGGTTTAGGAGGGCCTTGCACATGGTTTTAAAACCATGTGCAAGGACCTCCTAAACAAACTGTGGTTTTAAAAGCATGTGTTAAAAACATGGCTTTAAAACTATTTTCAATCCTAAATCAATAGATTTAATCCCAGGCTTAATAAAACCTAGGATTTAGATATTTAAATTAAAATTTTCATAAAAAAAAAATTAATATTTAATTTATTTATAGTTTTTTTTAAATATAATAATACTTTTAAATTTTAAGCTAGGATGTGTAATCATTTTTTAAAGATTATAAAAATTAGTGTTACATATGTGGCTATGCAATTAATGCATTTTTTTAGATTGTCTTTACACAATTATTTTTTTTTGAAGGAATAGCATGGTTAAACAAGTATTTTTTAAAGGAAGGGCATGGATATAAGTCAAAAGGACATTTTTCAATTTTTATTATTTAATGTCTTTTCGATGGATTGAGAATTAATTTGGATAATGTTCGGCCAATCAAGTCATTATATGGTAGTGGTAACCAAATAATGATATAATATGTCTCTTAATATATGAGGTCATACAAAAGGTTAATTCATATAAATTATGATAATCTAGAGGAATTATATAGTGGGAAGTGTAATGGATCTAGGATCTGAAAGTATAAAACGTTAATGATTCATATAAATTATGATAATATGGAGGAATTATAGAGTGAGAAGTGTAATGGATCTAGGATTTAAAAGTAATTTGTAAACTATAAATTATGATAAATATATGAGGTCATATAAAAGGTTACTGATTGATATAAATTATGATAATATGGAGGAACTATAGTGGGAAGTGTAATGGATCTAGGATCTCAAAGTAACCTGTAAACTATGAATTATGATAAATATATGAGGTCATATAAAAGGTTAATGATTGATATAAATTATGATAATATAGAAGAATTATATAGTGGGAAGTGTTATGGACCTATGATCTGAAAATAACCTATAAACACAATCCAATGTAAAGATTATTATTTTCCTCAATGTGGACATATTGGTATGCTTAAGAGAAAAAACAAGCATGGATGACCAATCAATTACATTGTGGATCCATGAAATACATAGGTTGGAAAACCATGGTTTTGAAAAAGTACAAGGAGCATCTATGTTAAATATATATTATAGCCACAATAAAATGCAAATTGGATTTATGTCTTAATCTTCATTAAGAGAACAACTAGAATTGACTGAAAATGTATAACAAGTAGGTTGTATTTGTTATATTTTCTTAATTGCATAGATAACATTCTAAAACAATTTACAACAGTAGGATTATTGAAATAACAACAAGCACAAAGAACATAGAGATTTTCCTCGGGGAAACCACAAGGGAGAAAACCCCACAAAACTTCCCCAATATAGAACTCAACCAAGACAGTGTAAAAACCCATGATAGCTACTTCTCTCTCTCTCTCTCTAGCGCACTTCTCCTTCCCTCTCTAGCGAACTTGCTTGAGTGAAGTGAGTACCAAATGAAGGAGGTGCTTCTCTATTTATACTTGACTCTTGACTTGACCTAAAACCTAATTGGGTCGAATTTTCTAATTGGCAATGACAATTTGTCAAGTAAAGTACGAAAATAATATTTATTACAATGACTCACAGGTACTATTGACTCGACTTACATTCAGAGGTTTACATTGATTCTTTCAATGAATCTTACATGACCAATTACATCATTGACACTTCTTGAAAGAGGAATAACAATAATACAAATACAATATCTTTCAAAGTTACAATATTTTAACACTCCCTCTTAACTAGGAAGGTATTCTTCATCAGCAGCAACCACAACCACAACTGTACAACTAACCGGTGAGTCTCTATATGTCATAAGAAGTTTTGGCACAATATCATACATCTTCATCATCAAACTGGAACTACATTATCATCAACATCATCAATATGTGAATACTGGGACATCATTATCGTCATCAATATGTGAGTACTCGGACATCATCATCATATGGAGCATCACCAGTATATGGATACTGGGACACCATCGCCTGCAACATCAGTATGTGAATACTAAATCATCATATGCAATTTTAGTATGTGAATACTGGATCATCATCTAAAATATCAGTATGTGAATATTGGAACACCAACAACATCATTAGCATGTTAGTGCTAAATCAACATCATCAACAAATAAATGCTAGATCATCATCTGCATTATCAACATAGAGATGTTGAAACAAACATCATCAGCAGCAGCATAGAAATGCTGAAACAACATCAACATCATGAGCATAGGAAATGTTGGTAACAACACATATTGCTAGTATATCATCCTATTCGTCAACATGGGAATGATGGTATCAAGACAGAGTGTTGGAATCTCATCGTCTTCATCAACATGGGAATTCTGGTATCAACACAGAGTGTTGGCATATCATCGTCTTCATCAACATGGGAATGTTGGTATCAGAATAGAGTGTTGGCATCTCATCGTCTTTCCCTTAGGACATCTGAAGCAGGATCACAATGGGTTCTCTAGTAGATCCACTCGAGCGTTTGTCTGAGTTACTAACCCTTTCGGGACAACAAGCCTAGTCAAACAGATGGATCTCCCTGGGGACAAAACAAGCCTTGTCTAGCTTACTAACCATTTTGGGAAACAAGCCTAGCCATACATACCCTATCTAGGCCGAGCTACCACACCACTACAACATAAAATATACTACATCTTCCTTACTCCCTCTTTCAAGGAGGTCCTTCCGGACTACACCAAGCTTGTCTCGAAAGTATTCAAAATTTACATGAGACATAGGCTTAGTCAATACATCAACCACTTGTTACTCTATAAGAACATACTTGAGATTTACATCTCCCTTCTGCACAATATCCCAGATGTAATGATATATAATTTCAATATTTTTTGACTTATCATGAAACACTGGGATTTCTATAATATTAATTTAACTATGATTATCACAATTTATATCAGTCACATCTATCTCTGCATCAAATAATCCTGCCAACATATTGTGAAGCCATACTACTTCGTCGTTACATGATGAACATGTTGCAATGTATTCAGCCTATGTCAAGCTAAGTGCAATATTAGACTGCTTTCTATTGAACCATGAGATCATACCTAATCCCAAACTAAAAAAACATCCTAAAGTTCTCTTTCTGTCTTCGGCACTTCCTTCCCAATCTGAATCTGTAAATTCATGTAATATGATCTCACCATCTAATGCATAGCTAAGACCATAATCCACCGTACCCTATAGGTACCTCATCGCATGTTTTTTTGCCACTTGGTGAATATATATGGGTTCCACCATATACTAACTTAGGGTGTTTACAACAAAACATAACGAATCACAATGACTTTTATTTTATTTATGAGAATATTCCATGGATGCCGAAAACGTTTTTAGATTGAAAATATTGCTCGATGAAGATTTGAATTAGAAATTTCAAAGAAATGTTTAATTTTTAATTTGTTTATTGTTTTTATCGAAGATATTAATATTTTTTAATTTTTAAGTTAGGATGTACCTATCATTTCTTAAAGTTATAAAAATTAGGGTTGCATATGTACCTATCGAGGACCATGCAATTAATACATTTTTTTTACATAATTGTTTCTAAGGAAAAGCATGGCTATCCACCTATTTTTTTAAACGAAGGGCATGGATATAAAGAAAAAAAGGCATTTTATTTTTTATTTTTTATTATTTAATGTCTTCTTGATGGATTGAGAATTGATTTGGATAATGTTGGGCCAATCAACTCATTATATGGTAGTGCTAACCAAATAATGATATAATCAATGTCTCTTAATATATGAGGTCATACCAAAGGTTAATGATTGATATAAATTATGATAATATAGAGGAATTATATAGTGGGAAGTGTAATGGACCTAATATATGAAAGGAACCTATAAACAATGTTGGCTCAAACCTTAACCAACAAAACCTAGTCAACAGGGGTCCCACTCCACTGACACTAGACTCCCCGCGATCTCCCTGAGCATCGGCCCAGACAGGTTTTACCCTGTCCAACAACACCCGCAAAACGGATGAGGTCTCACTCAAGATGTTCAAGGGAGGGCTGACAGAACCAAGTTTCCGTAGTATAGAAGAGGATTAGGGAATCGACAATTTATCAGCTTAACAACTAGAACATATCAACTTCTTTAACAGAACCATTCATCATTGCATATCATTCATTCTTAATGGTAACAGATCTATAAGAGCAAAACATATCTAAAAAGATAACAGCATTCATAAATAGTAACCATCGCATCATAGATCCATATTTCAGATTCACTTCACATTCGTCATTGAATTTTGCAGGAATAGAAAGACAGAAAAAGATAACAGAAGATAGCAGCGATTCAAGTCAACATCAGTCTTATCATATTACTTCTACGTAAGCAACCACAGATCAAAACAGATAACAATTCATCTCCATACTGATAGCTTAGATGTCAATGATCAACTTGATCTCTACAACATTCATCTATCAATATCTTCATTCACAATTCTTATTTCTATATATAGGCTTGCGCCTTTACATTCATTGTCCACTTCTAACTAACTCCTAACTGATTTAACTGACTAATGACCAATATCCACAAAAAATGGTCAACAAGTACAAAAAGTGACATAAAATAATAAAAAAATAGTCTATCTTCCGCCTATCGCACCATCTTTGTCTTCCACGATGTCTTATGAGCTTGCGTAGCATCCACAATGCTGCACAACTTACCCCAACCCCTTGCCAACAAGCCCCCAACACAGTCTTGTGGCTTTTCCTCAAGCCACTTCAGGTGGACTTAGTGTACTCATTGATTTTAATCTCGAAGTCTTCGTATTACTGAGAAATTTTTGTGACTTGCGCCTTGAATTTCTCAGCAACATCTTGACATGTAAGGCGATCCTGCTTCAACGGGTGCTCCACCATCTTCGCATTGACTTCCTTCTTACCTTCCTACACAACCTGCAGCGCAGCAACTACTTTTACTGACAGTTGTGCTCCAATCTCTTGAAACTTGTCCAGCCGGTCACTACGTTTTTGTTGTCTCTCCTGTGCCTTTGCAACTCGGTGTTAGATCTCCCTCAGTTCTGTAGATCATGTGATAGACACAATTGATGGCATTGTCCTTAACACCGTCTTTAATTTTGCTAATTGGTTCTTGGCCTCATGCAACTTCTTGGTGAGTTGATCTAGCTATTTGTATTGAACGGAACTACCCCTGTCATAACCCCAAAATTTCATAAAAATTTAAAATTTTTAAGATAACATAAAATGTCTGATTACGCAGTTTACTAACTGCTAGCGGTTAGCAGAAAATGAAACAGTCTAACGTTTAGTATTAATCAATTTCATATTACGATAACTAATACAACTTTCATCATTTTGTAATGTATATAAGATTGACCTGCATTCATATTTCTTTCAGTTTTACTAATAAGTTTACTTTTTGGCAAGTAGGGGAAATCTATCTTTAAGAACTTGGGCTTACTTAGCATTTATGCTAATGCAGATGGACTGCTAGTTCTTATAGGTTTAACAGGTAACGATTGATCAAGTAGGAGTTTAATTCATAAAGTAGCAAGAAGTATATCTGTTGCATGTTAAAATGCTAGTAAATAACTGATTATTTAAAAGCAAGTTCTGATGAGGTAAAGTAACTATCTTTTATTCATGAAAGTATTTCTGTCAAATTTGAAGGTAAGATTTCCAATAGAGTACAAGTTTTCTACTTCATCTCTATCTTACTAGCCATGGAATTTATCAACTTGTAGCTTATATGTGAAATTACTAATCCTCAAGTTATGAACTTTAGTACTTGAATCATTGCTTGCTGCATGAATTATTGTAACTATGTACAATACCACCTTACTTTGTAATGTGCCAATATCAATGTTACTTGCATCCTGTAGAAATCTTCTATTTGGAAATTTCCATGACATTGTAAATTAGGTTCTTATAACTAAATACAGCATCTTAAAAATAGAATACTTCCTACCACCATTTTTATAAAGTTTAAATAGTAGGTAAGCACATTATCATTGTTATTCCTATAATGTATAACCCTTGTGCATGGTTTATACCATAGTAAAATTATTATTACCAAGATGCCTCACTCAAAATAAGTTGTAGTGTATTCTAACTACTATGGTAGATTTTACTACCTAGAACTTCTATTCTAAGGTCTATATCAATGAGACATTAAAACAAAAACTCCTATATTCTATTAGAACCAATTACGCACTATTGATTTTGTAACTAATAATAAGGTTCATTATTATAGTCATTAGCAAGTCGATCATACAAAACATTATTTGTAAAGGGTTACACTGAGGTTTATCCTTGACATTATTTATTGTCATTTTTTTTAAAACGCTTTTACTCTATAGTCAAATGACATATGATAGTTACTAGCAATTCTACTAACTTTAAACCATCGATTGCAAAATAATATGGTTTAAGCTTCAATAATATGTAAATATTTTAAGTTGTTTTGCATAGTATCAAACGAATTGTTAATGGAATAGTTTATGCTATGGTCGACCTTGGGATATTACCATGGCAAGGTTTTCACGACCTTACTCTATGGTCAACGACAATAATCATTGTTAATCATATATCACAGACCTCGATACTATTGAATAAAGTTTATGTTTCCATTTATGAACATATATATCCATTCCAATAGTTGATTACATAATTAATTACTGAATATTGCAACAATAATTTGATCATTGAACGCAAATGGAATATAGACGTCGACCCTTGCATGGTTAAAATATTTGGAGGGCATGTGGTCACCTCTCGTCCATGCATTGGCGACTTAAAAAGACTTGGAAACCCTATTCGTTTGCCATTTGCCTTCGAGGTTTTTGCTGGCCTATGGGCTGCTCTGTGTAATTTCCATGGCAGCCATGAGAGGCTGTTCCTTTGCTTGCTTGCTCCAAAGCTTTTGTTTGATTTTGCTGTAGTTTCCAAAACTCAGTCTTTGATTTCAAACCTTCGTGGTTGTGAACCTTACAACATGAGTGGTTACTTGTTTTTGTGTTTGGCTCTCGAACTGTGCATAGCTCAGTCCTGTTCTTCTTGTGGCATGTCACGACTTTGTGAAGCTTAAGCTCCTTTGTCACTATTTTTACTCCATGATCAGCATAGGGTTTGAAAACTCCCGTGTGTACATTGCGAAGCTGGTGACGCCTTCTTCATTGCTCGACAACTCTTCTACTTATTGGTAAATACAACTCGAATCTTAGTATGAGTAAATCCCTTGTTTATTTAATAACACAGTTAGGGTTTAAGCAGTTAGAAGTTGAGCATTATACTGACTTTTGGTAATGTGCTAAATGCAGGAACCCATGACAACTCCAAGCTTTGGTGAAAAGAAAACGATGGTCGACTTCAGTGGACTCCTGGCCCAACCGGTAAGCCCTAAGTTCAAAATGGGTTTCACCCTACTTGCAATGAGGGTTGTTGAAGGAGATAATACAGTGCTTGGAATCCTGTCTCGGTTTCTCGTTAGTGAAGAGATTTTAATATGATGTTTACTTCAGTTTTTACTTGCAAACCCTTGTTATTACACTGGGTAGTACCGGCCTTCGAGCCGTGTTATGTATTTGGTTTTTAATTTAGGATTCATCCTTATGGCTTGACATTGTATTACAGTTGGTTTAATACTTAAATATTTTGTTGAACTTGAGCTCTGTCCCGCGTTGTTATAGTTTCGCTTAACCTGTAAATAATGATACTGTGAAATAGGGTTTTTCCTTCTTCAACTATCAGTGAAGAAATTTACTGTTCAAGATATCTTTTGTAAGTAAATATTGTTAATATGAACACTGTAGCTCAGTCGTAATGTAAAATTTATAATTTTATACTTACTTGTCCAGAATATAATAGCTAGGGTTTACTGGAAATGAAACCCTTGTCTAAATGTGTTCTTCAATTAATTATTACTTAGGCTCTGCTTCTTGTTACTTCGGTTTGGCTATTACAAGTGTGTGGTGGTTTATTAACCTGTTAACTGTAAACTCATCTTGCTTGTTTATAAAAGATATTTGTCTTAAGAAAAGACTGTAAACAGTCTAAAGTATGCATTGTAATCTTCTTGTAAAGTTTATTTACATAGTTATCAATGTAAATGGATTAAAACTTAAATAAATTAATTTATAATAGATAAATTAAATGTTAGGGTTTCGACCCTCAGGTTTTTCCTTCACAGGTTATAAGCCTGTTTGTTTAAATTAATTAGTTCCTAATTATGAAATTCTTAGTTTTATTTAGTTTAATATTTATAATTACATTTATTCCATTTACTATTCTGTAGATTATAGTTATTCATAAACTCTGTAAGAATAGATAGTTAACCTTGGAACTCTGTTTATTTTTCATAAATAAAGGTTTTTTTTTAAATATAACCCTAATCTGGTTTATATTAAGTAATAGCTTAAGATTTAGTTAATAGTTTTTAAAAGATAAGCTTCTTGGTTAATAACTAGTTTATATACTTAGCTGTTGATTTCTATAAACTTTTATTTATATTTGTATCTCGTTACTGTAACTCTAGTGTAGTTACTATTTCTTTTCTTGCATTTTATTTAGTTATACTAAGTAAAAACAACAAACACAAATGAACCATAATATTGTTTTCCTAATATTTAAAACATTGAAATAAATTTGCTCTGCTATCTACAGATACAAGATCCTATCTGCTATTTTCATTCTCTTAAGAATCCTTTCATCCACCTAAAACATTCTAACTGTGCTAGAGTACGACCGAGTTTCCAGGTGGGGAAAAACACATTGTAGAAAAGTATTTTCAATCTATTTCATTAATTCTCTAAACCAATATCATTTCTATAACAATCTAATAAAAATACTAAATCTAGCATTTCATAACTCTGAACTTTTAACATTCACATAGCAATCAAACTAAGATTTATTTAACTAACACAGTAAAATAAAAAAACATAGAACCTGTTGAGGACAGACGACCATAGATTTAGGAGGCCGTTCCTCCCTACCAATCTCCTGGAGAGCGCTCAAACAATGCTTCCTTAGGACCCCCGAGCCTGTTCCTGGTCTTCTTGGCTGAGAACTGGTGGAGAATGCAAATAGTAGAACCCTCTGTCAATTAACTAGTTCAATACCTCAATAAAACACTCTACTCTCAGCAGTATAATCTTCAGCTTAAAGGTTGCACTAGATCAATCAGCAGTTATCCCCTCAAACACTTTCCAAAATTCCCCTCCATTGAATTTCTTTGAAGTACATTCGTTCAACTTGAATGATCACTTCTCCAGAATGAGCAGCCTCAGCTCTCTTCAATGGAAATTTTTATAAAGATTGCCTAGGTCTTTTGGGTCAGTTTTCATTAATTGAGCCACCTGCTCTGATTCCACTTTCTTGGGGAATCATGACCAAAAATGTAGGGAGGTTTCCACCTGCAACAATTGGAAGTGGTTTGAGGATACTGCCACATGTCAGTTTGCTCTCCACCCAATCTCGTCCACCAATTTGACCAGTAAACACTCTTTTAACAGCTCTCCTAAGCTGTTGTCTCCTCCGTTATTTATTTATAAATAAAATATTCAGAATTTACATTAAATATCCTTGACACTACTGAGTCATCAATTACAACTTAGCATAAAATTTAACATATTGTCCTCAAATAATATAAAAAAAAAATTGCAAAATTGGGGTATGTGACAACCCCAAAATTGTGTCGTTGCCTTCGTGACCTTCTTTGTGTCTTGCTCTATTTCCTCAAACTGTGGTGCAATCTATTCAACGGCAGCATTTTGTTTCGCAACCTTCTTCAGTGGTGTGTCAAGGTAAACTATAGCATTCAACAGGATGTTGTCCAACTGGAGCTCCATGATGACTTCACCAAGTCACTTGGCCTTGGCGACTACGTCTAGCTAGGTTGTGCTTTCATGGATGTACTAGAAGGAATTTGTAATGGCCTCCTCTACCTGCCCCTGACTCTAAATAACTATGCCTTCTCAAAAACAAGGAGGTCACTTTCCTTTTTCAATTCAGTAATTTCCGCAGCATCCTTCTTCTTCAGTTCCTCGTGCGTTGTTACCAATGCTGCGATCTCCTACACTTGTTTTGCTGTCAGCTGCTCTCTTACCTGTCACAATTCCTCAACTTCCTTCTTTATTTCCTATTCTTCAGTTTGCGACTGTAAGTACTAGACACTGAGCTCCTTTTGTCTATTTTCCAACTCTTGGTTGGCGACCTGCTGCATGTGCACTACCGTATGAGTCGATAGCTTGTTGATGTCCAATGTAATGATCTGCAACTGTTGCAGTGAGGATTTGATATCCCCTTGTCCAATGTTTATTGTAGTTGAGGGAACCTGAACGTTCCTCGCCCATGGCTCAGTGCTAATCAACACGAAATCTTGCACAACTGCACTTTCCAGTCCTCCTCTTGCTACAACATTATATATTGAATCTAACTTGGTGCGTACCTCAGCAAAACCTTCCTGGGAATACCTCCACATATCTTTGGCCATGGTATCAGATGAATTAGTGGCGTCCTTAATAAGCCATTGTAGTTGTGCCTCCATCACTGATCTGGTGCTACTACTCGCATCCTGCTCCATTCGCTGCTTGGTCTTGCTCTCTTCTAGAATACGTTGTGCTTCTAGATTTGTGTCTGTCGATGAATCTCCATTAGAATTGTGATGAATCTGATCCTTGCACACAGTCTCTTTAGGGGCATCTGCTGGAGACCCCATCGATACTTCTTCTACGCTTACTAGTTCGCGTCAGTCTACAGGACAATCCTGGACCGCTGTGTCCAATTCTTCATCTGTCAGCTTATAGCCCATTGGAAACCATTGCTTGTCAGGGTCACGCCAAGCCTAGATCTGAATAATATGAGAATCGATGGAGAACTGCATAATCCACTAATATTTCACTGCTGTTGTGTCTGATAACCTTGTAAATTTCATCGTTGCTTCTTGTAATGCCTCCCAGTAGACCCAAAAGTGGATCGCACAATCCTCTTGCCGACTAGGCTCCTCTACCCACCACAATTTTTGATATCATGTGCCTTTTCACACCTTAACAGCTTCAACTTTCATTCTTTGGTAATCCTCTAGCTCCATCCAAGCCACCAACACAATTAAGATCAATAACCAACTGTAAGTGAAAGGCCGCTCCCTGACCTGAACGACGACCACATCCTTAGTCAATTGGTTCAACAAAAAGAGGGACCAGTACATTTGGACTCCCTCAGCGCATTTCTGCGCACATGCAATCACCCCCAAAGTGCATTGAATAGGGTAATTCTTCCTTATAATCTTACTTGCCAAAATTCATGTTCTAATACGCACCGCTCTATCGTTAATGGTGTCGATGCGATAGGCTCTGCCATCACGCTGTAAATCATACCTGTCCTTCAATTGTGCTGCTAGTCACTTATCATTATCTCGTCCTTTGAAATACTGTGATGGGTCTGGACCATCCTTTGGAAACCCCGTAATCTCATAACTCAAATCAACAGTGAGCGTGATTGGTGTGTCTAACCACAACGTTCTGCCATGGAAGCACACCAAATTTTTTTTGACACATGCATTGGCTTCATTCAGCTGCCCAAAATGTGACATGTTGATGAGCCCCAATAACCCAGACTAATCGAGCCCTTGTGCCCATGGCTGAGGAATGCGCACTACCAGTCCTCCTGCGATCAAAGGAACTGACTAATAGGGCTCATCCGCTACATATTTTAGTAGAAACAGATCGTGATCTTCGTACTTCATCTTCATCAATGCAGGGATAATGTCGGTGGTGCACACCATCCCTTTCGGTAGAGGCGGCATTTTCGGCTGCTACTTATGATTTTTGGTCAAGCGCTAGGTTTCGCACCAGGGCAGGTGGGAGCAATGTATCCTGGGATATCCTTCATAGAAACCCCTGTGCGAACCGTTGATTCAACAACTCCAGAGCTAGAGTGCCCCATCTGGGCAGTGCCTTCCCCTTATGCCCTAATGGAATTTCTTGTCTACCTCTTCTATGGCGGTGTGGAGCTTGGCTTCTGGGCCTTCCTCTTTCCCCGTGGAATCGATGATGATCTGACTGGCATGCTCATGAAGTCTTCCAAAATGGCAGTTGGTCAAACCGGTGACTCCTACTCACTCAATACCTCCACATTGTTGGGGTTACTCAGCATGCTGCACCAATACACCTCACTTATCTAGCTACCACACACCCTCTACTTCACTCTGCAACTCACACACTTCCCTCAACAGTGGCTCTGCTTCAATCACTCTCTGCAATTCTACTCAACGCAACTCAATGGTGCTTTCGACCTGCGTTGAGCACCTTCTTATAGCATACAAGTGATCCATCATTCATCATTAGTAAATCAGTCGCGTTCATCATGACTAAATCTTGCATTGATTACCCAAATACGTCGTCAATTCTACCAACCCAATGGTCGGATCATCCATAAATGTGCGTCGCTTCAACAAGCGTCGCCAGCTAAATGCTCTGAACTGCCTGTATTTATTACTGATTTGACTAAATCGCAGCCCTGCGACTGCCGTGGTTTGTCTACCTAACTGCGCTAATGACCCCTATGCTTGCACGGCCACTTCCTTTTGGTGTGCCCTTCCTCCTTCTGTCTACCCTACCTGTATTTTTTTTTCATTACGCAGTGCCTCAGGCACTGCGTGGTTCTTCCCCCGTCCGATAGGGCTTCAAGTGGCTGTCATTCACAACCTTTGGCAGCACCGCCCCATCTAACTGCTGCAATTGAACTGCACCCCTAGAGGTAATAGAATTAACAAGATATGGACCTAACCAATGCATCTATAACTTACCTTGATGCTTCAAGAACTTGCTATCATATAACAGCACCAAATCTCCTTGTTGGAACTATTTGTTTTTGATATGGCGATCATGCCATGCCTTCTGTCGATCCTTCTCGATGCATTGATGGAATCCTACAATAAAATGATCTTCTTCAAGTTGTAGCAATTGTGTTGCGTGTTCTTCTAATGCTGCATCATCATCCATGTCAGTTGTTGTTGCAATGCACAGAATGGGAATGATGTACTCCATAGGCATGACTTCCTCTTGCCCATATACCAATTTGAATGGTGTTTTCCCCATCAACCTTTTGCAGGTGGTGCGATATGCCCACAACACTGCTGGAATCTTCAAATCCCAGTCATCTCAGTTAGCATTACATACCTTTGTAAGTGCATGCTCCAAGATTTTGTTGAATGCTTCTACAGTCCTGTTTTCAGTGCTCTTACTGTACGATTAATAAAATGGCTTCCTTGGTCACTCATCAATATCCTTAGGCATCTGAATCATTTCATAATGTTATCAAACAGAAATCTCACTGTTCTCGCAACAGTGCAATCTACGACTGGTGCAGCCTCTGCCCATCTTGTCAAGTAGTATGTTGTTGTGATTATGTACCATGCACTAGTTCTTTTCCCAGGTAGATTGATTGGACCCACAAAATATACAGCCCATTTATCAAAAGGTTCCAAATTTACCTGTGGTACTAACAACATTTCATCTCACCATGATGGTTTCCCAGTGCGTTGACGTACGTCACAGGTCCATGCATAATCTGTCGCATCATTGTGTAATTTAGGCCACCAGAGGCCTGCGCGAAGCACCTTCATTGTCATTGTGTTCCCGCCATAGTGTCCCTTGGTGATTCTTGCTTGAGCTTCTACTAAGATATGCCCTTTTTCATGTGGTGGGACACATCGCCGCAATATTTTATCTTGCCCCAGCTTATACAGGTGTCCGACAATCAACTGATAATCAGAAGCTTTAACTACCAACTGCTTCTTGTGACTTATAGAAAGTTCTTTTGGTGCGACTCTCATCGCCAAAAAATGGATTATTGGAGCATAATGGTCACCGTCCATGTCAACTCGGAATAACTGAGCATCAGGTAGTCCATATTCAATATTAGTAGGCTCTTCACCTATCTCAACTCTAGATAAATGATCAGGGCCAACATTCAAATGACCAGGCTTCACAATTATTTCAAAATCAAATTCCTGAAAGAGAAGTAGCCATTAGCATATCTTCCTCCCCAACACAGGATTATTAACCAGATACTTAAGTGCAGAGTGGTCAGTAAACATCTTGAAGTGACCACCTAGAAGGTAATGTCTAAATTTATGCAGTGCATAGACCATCGCCAGACCTTCGTGCACTGTGGTCATATAGTTCCCTTCAAAAAATGACAACTTCTGACTAGCGAAAGCAATCGGGTGATCCATGTCTCCTTCACCTAGGTGTGCGAGCACTACTCCTAGCGCAATAGAAGAGGCATCAACATGCACATGGAACTCTTTGTTCCAATCTGAGAACACCAGGATTAGCACCGAAGACATCTTGGCCTTCATCATGTCGAAGCTAACTTGACATTTTGGACTCCATATAAAGACAACATATTTCTTTAGTAATTTCTCCATCCGAGCAGTAATTGCAACATATCCTCTAATGAATTTGCGATAGTACCCAGTGTGCCCTAGTGTCGCCCTGAGAATATTTACATTTTTCGGTGATGGAAAGATTAAAATGAGCTCTATCTTTGCAGGATCAACAAATAATCCTTGCCTACACACAATGTGACCCAACAATATCCCAAATGGTGCGAAAAAAATGCACTTCTTGGAGTTCAACGCAATCTGATGTTGTCGACACCTTTCCAGCATCAGTCGAAGGTTGGCCAAATGATCCTTGATCAAACCATACATTGTTCAATCATCCATATACACATGTAGGAATTTCTGAATGAAATCTTTAAATGTCATGACAACAACTCGAGAAAATATTGCAGGCGCATTCTTTAGCCCAAAAGGCATCACTGTGTATTGGAAGCATCCCCACTCGATGACAAATGTGGTTTTATGTCGATCCTCCTTGGAAATTTTGATCTAGTGATAACCAGAAAATCCATCTATAAACAAGTACATCTCTTGACTGCCTGCTCCCTCGAGTACTTCATCGGTGAATGGAGTCGAGAACGGGTCATGCATACAGGCATCATTCAATTTTCCTAAGTTGACACAGATCCGAACTTCACCCATTTTCTTGTCTTGGACCACCATGGGACTGATCCATTCAGATTCTTCGATTGGCTCAATGATTCCAGTATCTGGTCAAGTTCAGCCTTGACTCTTTCTTTGTATCGTAGATTCAAGCGATATGGCCTCTGTCGTACTGCTTTCGCATCTAGATTTAACGAAATCTTCATCTCTCCTAGATCACCCAGTATCCCCTTCATTTCTGAAAACTTTGTTGGAAAGAGATCTTGAAATTCATGTAGCAAGTTTATGATCTTTTCCATGGTCTCCTCGTCCCAATAGTCCCCAACACTTGGGAACTTTGGGTTCTCTTCTGTCCCAATGTTAACCTTTCTGATCTTCAACGACTGACTCATGGGATTAGTTGGTACATTTGGTGCTGCAACGTCCCTAATTCCTTCTGTCTTCAAAATATTTATATTCTATAGCTCATCATCATCTTCAGGTTCGCCAGACATGTTATAGCTTTCCATTATCGGCTACATGTGGCACTACACATGTGGATCCACAGGGTATGCGACTGGTACAACTTTTAGAACCATGTCCTGAATGATCTGACATGCATTGTTGACGTCAGGATTAACGTCTGAAAAACTAAAGTTTTGTGCAAAGCGAACCGTTAGCTCCTCCCGAGTGGTTATTTCCCTGTGTAGCTCCGTTGATACATACCATGATCTTGGCATTTCATCTAGATTGTGAATAAAGGAATGGACCCATTCATCCTTTGGTCGCGATGCCCACAATGCTTGGAATTCCATCAAATGGCTACTAGGGTCATTTCGTCCATCATACCTCCTAGTGTGGTATACCTATGTGTTGCCGAAGTGAACTGTCATCAAGCATTGACACTGTTTCCATCTGGTAATTATCTTTTTATGAGTTTCCCACCAGTGTGTTGGAGTAACCTTCAGTGCTTCCTCCATAGCCAACAATCGTTGCGGTTCCGAGACCTTTTCTTCAAATTCTATTAAGAACGTAGAAAGTTCAGGAAACCCTTCATAAACCAGTAATTCTACAATCTCAATCATGACATGGCGTAGTGACTACGTGATCAAACTGCACTTCCTAAATGACACCTCATGCATGCGGTTGTGCCAATTTTCTAGCACATCCTCAGAATCAGAAGACGCAGAACTAGCGCTACGCCAACCGAGTTATCCATCACCAGTGGGGTGAATATAATATTCAGAGATGTTGTAGGCATGATCCCACCCTCAGACAAATTCATCTTTTACTGGTTCAATGTATCTCCTACCTTCATTGGGATCCATAGGGGAGATGACCCTAATATCTTGGTTTTCAAAAGTCATAATCCACTTTTTGAAGTTAATGACTACCATGCTATCGTTAGCCCATCCAACCCCCAATAGTGTGGGATAGGATCCTTCACCATTAACAACTTCAATTACATCGAAATCGGCATGATTCCTCATACCTTCAACATCTATGACCAGGTTAGATACCCGTCTAATTGGTTGCACCTTAGTCTGATTAGCTAATCACAGTTGCACAGGGGACCATCCCAACGTCGGCTTCCCCATCATTTCCCATGTCTTCTTTGTTAGGATATTTACATCCAACCCTAGATTCATAATGACCGAGTCGACTTCATAGTCTCCGATCTGAATCTTCATACGCATCTCCTTGCCTGTCTTTTTCTTATGTAAATAATTCACCGCGGACTCCTTCCGTTCCTTACCTGGGTGGTGCAACAAATTTTCCATCTCGGCTAAAGCTTCTGGATCTCTAGCCAGCGATAAGAAAATATTAAAGAAGTGCTGCAAGGTACCATGCTGCCGCGATGGTCCTACCTCTAGTGTAGAATCAAAAGCAAGAGGCATTTCAGAGATAGGTGACTTACCCAGATTTATTTTGATCGCATCCCAGGCTCCAGAAAATGTCTCCTTTTCAGTTGCGATATCAAATGGTGCCTTATTTTGTCCAACCAGTCGAATCTGTGGGTGGGGCCCATCCTCTCCTGTTGTGGATCCTGCACGGGTGACAATAGCAATGTCAACATGTGTTGTTCTAGGCTCTGTTGAGATCGTCGTAACTATCAGCCCTTGATTCTGGTTCATTGGGGAATTCTGAGTCAGTGGCAGATTCCGGTTCAATAGAGGGTTCATAGGTTGATTCACAATCTGATTCTAGATTGGAACTTGATTCTCGGTCTACAACTGGTTCTATTTTTGCAGTTGATTATGAGTTTGTATATGATTCTGGTTCTGCAGCTGAGGAACGTTCCTAGCCTTCCATCTTGCGATTAGATGTGGGAAGTTTTCGATAGTATGATCAATCGCCATGCAATATGTACAGGAGCACTGCAAGTGTGGACAGTCTCTCTGGCAGTGTCCAAATACCCTACAATTATAACACTGGACTGATTCGCGACCTCATCCTCCTCCTCTTCCTCAAAATCCTCCGTGAAATCGTCCCTGTTGCTGATACTGTGGTTGAGCCATCTGTTGCGGCAAGGATTCAGTGCTGCTGAACATACGGTGCAACTTGAACATACTATGGTTGTGGCTAAGGTGTCACCATCTGATTGTACTGTGGTTGCGATGTAAATTGTGGATGTGATGCAAGCTGTGGCTGCGGCTGTGGAGGTGTAAATTGCATTGGTGATAGTGGTGTATACTATGGTTGAGGTTGATAGCTTACCACCTGAGGCTGCGGCTGCAATTGATGTACTGCACGATGGTCTTCACCCTTCACAATGTATGAATCATATGTTCTTTCCTGCAGTAGATCATATGCACGACAGTCTTTGTCTTCATGTCCCACCGATCTGCAAAATGAACAATATAGGTTGGCTAGTTTTGACACTATCTTCTGCATGTAGCTAGACTCTTTGTGCGGGTGCCCATAGATTTGACATGTGTGACACCATGGTACACTGCTGCAACTTAATGGGTTCAATGCTCCTTAGACCAAATAATTTCAGAAACTGGGGAAATTATCTTTGGTTTGCTTGTTTGCATGACACCAAGTGCACCAAAGATCGTTGCGATCCTCTTTCTCCTTCATGATGTCTTGTAGCTGAAGCATTAAATTTTCCAGTTGCACCTGGATTTGATTCATACCAACTGCATTCTCTCAAACAAGTGAAGCTTCTAACTTCATCACAATCTCCAGAGCCTCACTCTATGTCACGATCTTCTGTTGCATCAGTGGTTGTCGGATATGAGGTACCAAGGTTGCGATAAACCGCTCTTTATGTTGAACATCGTTCATATCAAAGTTGACCCATGCCATCAGCGTCTTAAATATTTGATCGAAATCCCAAACAATATCATTCGGAAATTGCTTGATCTCTTTCAACTCAGTAATGTATTGCGCCTCTGATTTAGGCTTCCAGAATTATTCAACCAGTCCCTTCCGAACTTCATCCAATTTTTTTGTAAGGGTCCCCATAGGAACCTGTATAAATTTCATGTACCAATCTAGCGCACGATCCCTCAGAGTAGTCGCTAATTGGCCCTTCTTGACATCATCATCTGTTGCTTGTCTAACAATCCATACTGCCTCGCACATAAACCAATACTGCTCAGGATCGTCAATCCATTCCTGTGGAACAACGGTAATTTTGTGTCATCACCCTCTATCCTAGGCCTTCTTCCTGCAGATGCTGACCTACTACTAGATTGTTGTTGACACGTCAGGCAAGTTGACATGGAATTTGTGTTTCTCCCTGAGTTTGAAGTAGTGCACAAAGGTTTGGGCACGGTGTTGCTGGGGTTTGATCTTCCTGCGGTCCTGGGCATAGTCTAGGTATGATCATCCTCTTCATCACTGTAGGGTCTCTTCGACCTATGTGGTTGTCCTTCGTGGTTTTGCGTTTTGATCATAGCGGGACCTTCCCTTGTCCTCTGCCTCTTCTCTTGTCGAAAACTTGCTCCTCCCATTGTACAACCACTTTCTTCCTCATATTCCCTCATAGTCGCATCAAAACTTACACCCATCTACCCCTTATCTTCCCATCCGTCTACCCCCTTTAGTCGTGGTATCCACGGCCTCCGCACACCAGATTTCTACTACTCTAGGTGCATCTTTAGTATGCCATTTTCGTAGACAAGCATTTTAATTGATAATTGGAGCGACAATAGGAACCTGCCTCTGGGTTCATTGAAGAATTATCTTTCTACTTCGATGTAAGACCTATTGGTGTCGATAGCGAACTTAGTAATATATCCTTCTAGGATACTATCCAACCAGAATTCAATAGCTCGTGATGCTCTATTGTCAGTTTCTTGCAGCTCTTGGATCAATTCAAGGGTCCAGGATGTTGGTTCTCCTCCTTGGTGTTGGAGCAGGGTCCTGCAGCTACAGGAAAAGTTGCTACATCGGGACAAGGAAGTCAAAGAAGACAGTACCTGAGCGGCCAAGAAGAGAGAGCTCAACCACTGCACTTAAGGCAGCGGCGAAGACAGGAGGGCTCAGCTACCCTCATAAAGGAAAAGGAGCAACGGGTCGAGGTATTGAAGACAAAGGACATTAGGAAGCGGCGCCCATACCCACGATCAACACTGGGAAGCGTGGAAGACTGCAGAAAGCTGTGGTGTGACAGTAAGCGGTAGCCCACAGTACAGGCGCGTCGATTATCACAGTTAGGGTTTTTGGGTTACTATTGGGAAAGGCCCACAGTTTTGTAATGGCGAGACCTTCGACCGCCTTTATAAGCATGTATCTTGTAATGTAAAAGGTTAGATAGTTAGACAATTGGTTAGCTGCTTCGACAGTTAGACATGGAGTAGCCACTGAGTCATTTAGCTAGCCAAGTGTCTCTAGAGTCTCAGTATTGTAAGAGTCGAGCTTTGGTCCTGTTAATCCACCTGTGTTATCTTACTGTAACCAGTAGCTGGCTCCTTAAGCATGTATGTAACAATCCGCAGGGATTGAGAGAAAGAGAGAGAGAGAGGAAGAGTATATTGTAAGAGAAGGTGATATAAGAGAAGAGATCTAAGAGAGAAGGGCTCCCGGCTGTGTGCGCGGAGTTTCCCAGAAGATCTCAAGGCTGCATATCAGGTTGTAGCGGAACTGTGTTTACTCTCTCAAGATATAATATAAAAACTAGTTCCCGTGGACGTAGCTTCCCCCCTGGAGGTGAACCACGTAAAATCCGTGTGTTGTGCGACTATTTCATGTGTTTGTTCTTTACTTAGGTGTTATATGTTATCTGTTACTTGAATGTTGCTTATCAATTGATGGACGTATGTATGTTATGCTTCAGTTATAGCACATAGAGGGTTAGACGCAAGTTGAGGGTATCAAGTAGCCTGTATATGAGTTATCAGTGCTTAGTTCATAACAGTTTGACAGTTACAGTGTTAAGTGACTCTGGTATATGAGTTCCGTGAGTTCAGCGTAGTTGATGTTATCGTGTTAAACTGCAGAGGTCTAAGTGAGTGGTTTAACTCTCTTGTGAAGGTCAATAGGGTTAGTAGACCTAGGAAGGAGGTCACAAGACCTCGAGAGCTGTTACGTATATTGAGCCTCATTATAGGACACATTATAGAGTAGAAAGGAGATATCACATCATCTGGGGAGCTGCGGTGTGAGATATCACAGGGAAGGAGCTCAGCAGAAGAGTAAGTCTATGCATCGCTCGAGAAGATGCGATGCGATAAGAGTCTGTTCCCTATCAGCGCCAGCTAGAAGGAGAGATCGCTTCCGCTGAGAGATCCCGCTGGCTAAGAAGAGTCATGAGACCATAGGATGCTACAGAACCCGGTTGAAGACACCTGAGTCTTCAGCCACCCCATTTAAGATCACTTCGGGTGAGACTTCAGGCCGCTCTGTGGTCTGTTCCGGAAAGGGCCAGTGAGCTAGGGGTTTTGTTGGTACAGTAAAGTAAACCCGGGTCTGCCCAGTCAGAACCAACACTTGGAAATTTGTTTTCTTGTATGTGAACTGCGCCAACCACTCATTTAGTATGATGGGAAACTCACAGAAAAAATACTCGTGAGGACCGTCGTGTATGTAATTTTCCAACCACTTGTCTGTTGTTAATCCAAGGTTCTGATTTTTTGCTCCAACAAATTCTCACAACTTCTGATCAAACCAATCTTGAATCTCTGGTCGCGTCGGATGCCACATCCACTCTTTAGTTTCTGATCGCATCAGATGCCACATACCCTCCTCTCAGTCACAACAAGGTCCTGGCAATGGAATCATTTTTTGGCTCAAACCTCAACCAACAAAACCCAATGGAAAGGGGTCCCACTCTATAGACACTCAAACCACTACGATCTCCCTAAGCATATGCCCAGATAGGTTTTACCCTGTCTAGAAACACCCACAGAGCGGATGAGGTCTCACCTGAGATGTTCAAGGGAGGGTTGACGAAACCAAGTTTCCGCAGTACAGAAGAGGATTAGGGCATCGACAATTTATCAGCTTAACGACCAGAAAAGATCAACTTCTTTAACAGAACAATTCATCATTTCATATCATTCATTCTTAACGGTAACATATATATTAGAGTGGAACAGATCTACAGAGATATCATCATTCATAAACAATAACCATCACATCATAGATCCATATTTCAGATTCGCCTCACATTCGTCATTGAATTTTACAGGAACAAAAAGACAGAAAAAGATAACAGAAGATAGAAGCAATTCAAGTCAACATCAGTCTTATCATATTACTTTCGCGCAATCAACCACAAATCAAAACATATAACAATTCATCTCCAGACTGATACCTCATATGTCAATGATCAACTTGATCTCTACAACAGTCATCTATCGATATCTTCATTCACAATTCTTCTTTCTATATATAGGCTAGCGCCTTTACATTCATTGTCCACTTCTAACTAACTCCTAATTGATTTAACTGACTAATGACCAATATCCACAAAAAATGGTCAACAAGTACAAAAAGTGACATAACATAATAAAAAAATAGTCTATCTTCCGCCTATCACGCCATCTTTGTTTTGCGCGGTGTCTTCTGAGCTTGCGCAACATCTGCGATGTTGCGCAACTTACCCCAACCCCTTGCCAACAAATAAAACCCAATATATAGATTATTATCTTCCCCAATGTGGGTGTATTGGTATCCTTAAGTGAAAAAACAAGTATGGATGACACATCAATTACATTGTGGATCCATGAAATACATAGGTTGGAAAATCATGGCTTTGAAAATGTATTTGGTGGATCTATGTTAAATATATATCATAGTCACAATAAAATGCAAATTGGATTTGTGTTTCAATTTTTATTAAGAGAACAACTAGAATTGAGTTAAAATGCATTTCAAGTAGGTTGTACTTGTTAAATTATCTTAATTGCTTAGACAATATTCTAAAACAATTTACAACAATAGGATCATTGAAAGAACAACAAGCACAAAAACACAAAGAACACAGATATTTTCCTCGGGGAAACCACAAGGGAAAAAACCCCGCAAAACTTCCTCGGTATAGAACTCAACCAAGACAATGTAAAAACCCAAGATAGCTACTTCTCTATCTCTCTAGCGCACTTCTCCTTCCCTCTCTAGTGAACTTGCTTGAGTGAAGTGAGTACCAAATGAAGGAGGCGCCTCTCTATTTATACTTGAATTTGACTTAACCTAAAAACTAACTGGACCGACTTGTCAAGTACCGAAATAATATTTATTACAATGACTCATGAGTACTATTGATTCGACTTACATTTAGAGGTTTACATTGATTCTTTCAATGACTCTTACATGACCAATTACATCATTGACACTTCCTGAAAGAGGAATAACAATAATACAAATACAATATCTTCCAAAGTTACAATATTTTAACACTCCCTCTTAACTAGGAAGGTATTCTTCATCAACAACAACCACAACCACAACTATACAACTGATTGATGAGTCTCTATATGTCATAGGAATTTTCGGAACAACATCATACATCTTCATCATCAATCTGGAACTACATAATCATCAACAACATTAGTATGTGAATACTGGGACATCATTATCGTGATTAGTATGTGAGTACTAGGACAACATCATCATCTAGAGCATCATCAGTATATGGATACTAGGACATCATCATCTGCAACATCAGTAGGTGAATACTAGATCATCATCTGCAATATCAGTATGTGAATACTGGAACAACAACAATATCATTAGCATGTTAGTGCTAAATCAACATCATCAACAAATAAATGCTAGATCACCATCTGCATTATCAACATAAAGATGTCGAAACAAACATCATCATCATTAGCATAGAAATGCTGAAACAACATCAACATCATGAGCATAGGAAATGTTGGTAGCAACACAGAGTGTTGGCATCTCATAGTCTTCATCAAAATGGGAATGTTGGTATCAACACAGAGTGTGGGCATCTCATTGTCTTAATCAAGACGGGAATTCTGGTATCATCACAGAGTGTTGACATCTTATCATCTTCGTCAACATGGGAATGATGGTATCAACATAGAGTGCTATAATCTCATCGTCTTTCCCTTATGACATCTGAAGCAACATCACGATGGGTTATCTGGTAGATCCACTCGGGTGTTTGTTTGGCTTACTAACCCTTTCGGGCCAATAAGCCTAGTCAGACATGTGGATCTTCCTAGGGACTAAAAAGACTTGTCTAGCTTAGTAACCCTTTTGGGCCAATAATACTAGCTAGACATACTAATACCCCTAGGATCGAATAGGTCTAATATGGCTTACTATCCTTTTCGGGCCAAACAAGCCTAACCAGACATACCCTACCTAGAATGAGCTACCACACCACTGCAACAAAAAACCTACTACATCTTCCTTACTCCCTCTTTCGAGGAGGTCCTTCCAGACTACACCAAGCTTGTCTCGAAAGTATTCAAACTTTACATGAGAAAAAGGCTTAGTAAATACATCAACCACTTGTTCCTCTGTAAGAACATACTTGAGATTTACATCTCCCTTCCACACGATATACCAGATGTAATGATATCTAATTTCTATATTTTTCGATGTATCATGAAACATTAGGTTTTCTATAATATTAATTTAAATCTGATTATCACAATGGATATCAATCACATCTATCTCTACATCAAATAATCCTTCCAACATCTTGCGAAGCCATACTACTTAGCCACTACATCATGAACATGTTTCAATGTATTCATCCTCTACCGTGCTAAGTACAATACTGAATTTCTTTCTGCTGAACCATGAGATCATACCTAACCCCAAATTAAAACAACATCCTGAATTTCTCTTTATATCTTTGACACTTCCTTCCCAATCTGGATCTGTAAATCTGTGTAATATGATCTCACCATCTGATGCATATCTGAGACCATAACCCATCGTACCCTTTAGGTACCTCATCACATGTTTTTCCGTCACTAGGTGAATATGTCTCAGTTCCACCATATACTGACTTAGGGTGTTTACAACAAAACATATATCTAGCCTCGTATTGGTCAAATACATTAGTGAACCAATAATCTTTTTGTATAAGGTAGCATCCACTATCTTCGAAGAATCATCATTCAAAAGATTCGATTTTGTTGTCATTGGAGTATTCATAGCCTTATAATCCATCATCCCAAATCTATTTAGGGTCTCAACTACATATTTTCCTTGGTTTAGGAAAATCTTGTCTAGATAATGCCATACTTCAAGACCTAGAAATAGTGCATATTTCCAAGGTCCTTCATCTCAAACTCTGCAGTGAGCTTTTTCTTACATTCATTGATCGACTTGTCTTCACCTATCAAAATAGATCATCCACATATAGTAGTAATATCATAATCCCATAATCCTCAACCTTACAATATATTTTGAATCCGCTTTACTCTTGGTAATGACCAAACTCATCAGGAATCCATCAATTCTTCCATACCATTCTATGGGTGCTTGCTTCAACTCATATAGCGCCTTCTTTAGTCTATATACATGAGTCTTCTGATCATATGTCTCAAAACCCTGTGGTTGTTCAATGTATAATTCTTCTTTTATCACTCCATTTAGGAAGGATTTCTTTATATCCATTTGATGTAAGTCACTTCTTCTTGGATTCCAAGGAAAGGATGGTTTTATTGAGGTGTACCTAGCTACTGGTGCAAAGGTATCCTCATAATCAATTCCTTCCTTATGGGAGAATCCACGAGCTACAAATCTTGCCTTGTACTTCTGTATACTGTCTCTTGTTGAATTCTTTGTTTTGTAGATCGATTTCGAGGATACTACTCACTTGTTCTTCGGTCTTGGTACCATTTCCCATACATCATTCTTTATAATGGACTAATATTCCTAGACCATGGAATGTACCCATTCCTTCTGCTTTGTTGCTTCTTCAAAGCATGTAGGTTCTTTTTCAATGATATTGCACATCAAAGCCTCATAACTAGGGTATGGATTTGGCTTTTTACTTTATCTAATGGTTCCTTCTGGGACACCATATATTTCTACTTCTTCAATTATTTCACATTCCCAAGCATGCATTCTTTTGTGTGAGATCGTATCGCTAGGTATATCCTTAGGTCTTTGAGGTTTTATCATGTCATGATCCTCATGTATTTGTTCTTCCTCATCATTTCAAACTAGTTTGGATATTTCTGTATCCCTAGGAGTTTCATGCTCCTCTTCATCTTCCTAATTATTCCTTGACTTTTTGAAGGTTGTATCTTTGTCAAATATGACATATCTGATGAGTTCAATTTGACGATATCCTGGGATATAGATTCAGTAAGCCTTTCATTGCTCACTATATCCTACAAACAAACCCTTCTTTCCTGAAGGGTCCAACTTCAATCTCTTCTCCTTGGGAATGTGTATGTATATCGAACAACCAAATATCTTCAAGTGACTAACTTCGGGCTTTTCTCGAGTAAACATCTCTTATGGAGTCTTATTTCCAAGAGCACCGTGGGAGATTATATTATGTACATACACTATTGTTCTAGTTGCTTTTGCCCATAGATACATAGGTAGATCTTGATCATGGATCATGGATTTTACAACTTCCATGATAGATCCATTCTTCCTTTCCACCACACCATTTTTTTGTGGATGATAGGGTATGGTTAGCTCCTTCTTAATCCCATCTTCTTTGCAGTATTCACTGAATTCACATGATGTAAACTCACCTACATTATCTAATATTAAGGTCTTGATCCTCTTTTTAGAGAGGTTTTCTATAAGATCCTTAAACTCGGTATTTTCAAATACTTCATCTTTCTTCTTCAAGAAATAGATCCAAGTGTTGCAGGAGTAGTCATCAATAAAGGAAGCATAGTAAACATACCCGCTTAGTGAAGTAGTTTGCATTGGTCTGAATACATCTAAGTGAACAATGTATAAGATCCATTTTTCTTTACTGTTACTGTTTGGAAAAGGTTTCTTAATGTTCTTTCCTTGTGCACATCCTTTGCACACACCTTCATGATTTATCTGGATCTATAGTAAACCTGCCACCACCTTGCTTACAATTGGCAATGCTTTGTAATGTATATGACCAAGCCTTTTGTGCCATATTTCACATGGGATTATGGTGCTAGTCATCATGGATGAATATGCATGTCCCTTTAGTTTGTAAAGTCCTCCCTTTTCAACTCCAATCACCACTGCATCATCTATAGTTTTCCATTTTTTCCACATGAGAACTTAACCATCCATGAAAGAAACTCTGAAAACTTTGTCATCTAAAGCATTACTTTATGTGGGGAATCATTCTATACAAGACACAAGAGTGAGTCCTTGTAAATTGTCATGTTCCTGGAGACACCACTATCTACTAGCCAAGTATTACTTCTAGGTGAAACTGAACCTGCGAGTGGTGAAATCAAAACATATTCTTCATGGGAATCTTCATCTTATTTAGTTCTCTCCTCATCTTCTTGATCATTATCTTCAACTACATGGACGTGGAATATTTTGTTCCTCTTCTTGAGTTGTTCTGATTTCAGGGGAGAGTTTATGGAGATGTGCCCCATCATGTGTCAAGTGAAACATTCATAAGCTAAGAAGTCCTTCTTAACCTTCTTATTCATTTGAGACCCTTCAGTTTTTCTGGGAGGATGATCATAACTCTTCCTCTTGTTTTTGTATTTGGTATGGGTTTCCAAAGCTTGATCTTCATTTTCATTCAACTTCTCTTCTCTAACTACTATTCTTTCTTCTTCTTGAACCTATTCTTCCCCTAACTTTCAGAACTTGCTCAATTTTCTTCTGGAACATATTCCTTGAATGAAAGATTCCCATTCTCTTGGGAGACCATTCAAGGTGGTCATTACAACTTCTGCTTCTTCTATCATGTCAGCAATAACTTCCAGGTGCTCTTTGATTTGGGATACTATGTGAAGTATGATTGCATGGTCTCTGACTTCTGAACCTTCACACTTTTGAGTTGATTTTTCAAAGTCATCTTCATATTGATATTTCTTCCTTCAAATAGGTTGAAAAGGGAGTCAAACATTTCCTTTGGTGTCCTCCTTGAATATACTTGATGGATCAAGTTATCTTTGATTGATCTAGTTATGTTCCCAGCCTTATCCTTGATCATATCCTTCTTTTGCTTGGCCTCTGCTTCATCTCCCTCTGTTTCTGCAACTTCCTCCTTTATGAATCCTTCTAGATGATTCTCTTCTAGGATGAGCATGATCCTATAATTCCATTCTCTGAAGTTATTGGCACCCTCAAGATTCTCATCTAGCTTGGTATTATCTGTCATCTTTAACAGAATGAGAACCTTAAATGGAAATATAAGAAATAATACTTACTTGGAGAAAACTGCTTCTAGCTAACCTTCTTCAGGATGACCAGGGGTTTGATGGTAAAACCTTAATTTTTCAATTGGTATCACTTATAGGTATTATTGGTGGAAAATATGTGCCTCCCCAAGGTGAGCTATACTGTATCGTCCTTTTCCCGAGATTGATGATGTAACTTTGAAAAAACTAAATCCTTAGTTCTTCCTGGCAGTAGTGTCGGGCCCAAAAATGAAACCTCTTGGAATTCAATTATGTTTTCACATAAATATGTGCCCTCTTAAGGAAATTTGAGTGAGCCCTCTTTTCTGATTGATCTGTCGAGGGAATTGGTCAGAATAACAAACCCTAGCTACACAATGTCTCCTTTTAGGGTGGCTCTGATACCATGCTAAATTTTCTTAATTGCTTAGATAATATTATAAAATAATTTACAATAGTAGGATCACTCAAAGAACAACAAGCACATCAACACAAAGAACACATAGATTTTCCTCAGGGAAACCACAAGGGAGAAAACCCTACAAAAATTCCTCAGTATAGAACTCAACCAAGACAATGTAAAACCCCAAGATAATTTTCTCTCTCTCTCTCTCTCTATGGCGTACTTCTCCTTGTCTCTCTAGCAGACTTACTTGAGTGAAGTGAGTACCAAATGAAGGAGGCGCCTCTCTATTTACACTTGACTCTAGACTTGACGTAAAACCTAACTGGGCCAACTTGTCTAACTGACAGGGCCGACTTGTCAAGTAAAGTACCAAAATAATATTTATTGCAATGACTCATGGTACTATTGACCCAACTTACATCCAGAGGTTTACATTGATTCTTTCAATGACTCTTACATGACCAATTACATCAGTAACACTTCTTGAAAGAGGAATAACAATAATACAAATATAATATCTTCCAAAGTTACAATATTTTAACAATACTGTATATGCAACTTTGGTAGCAACGTAATAAAGAGAAATTACATAACCTAAGGCTTCAATTATATTCTATCAACCATATGATTTTATAGCACGTGAATAAAGGATGTAAAGTTGAACATGGGAGAAATTGTTTGATAATCGATTATTAATGTATACCATTGAAAAACATGAGGCATCCCACCAATAATGATTATGGGTGGCAAGGAACTCAGTACATTCTGATACATTCAAATAAATTCGCTAACATTGAATAGTCATAGAATCTATCAAGCATGAGACATTGATGGATGCAATCCCTAGGGTACCATAAAGGTATTTAAATATTGTTCCTTAAATGATTCGATGAAGTTAGAAAGTGGTCCATTATCAAGAGATGATTAAGGCATCCCTCATAAACGAGCCTCAACAAGTATCAAGTACATGATTTGAAGGTCTTGGGAAATACCTTATTAAACACACCATAAAACACATCTTCTATATGTGCTAGTTGAGAGTAGCCGCATAAAGAAAACCATTCAAGTAATTACTAATAATGTGAAATTGCTAACAAAGGCAAGGAATCATGCCAATAATGAAAATGGAACCCAAGGTACAATATGAATGCCACAATATGAAAAAGGTCTTGTTCTCAAATAGAGGGAAAATCAATCAATCAATAATAAATGATGAGAATATATGATAAGAGCAAGGCCATAAACCAATGAAGAAAGTCAATGTTAGGGTGTTACCCACTCTAAGCCTATATCCCAAAGTAATGAGTCAAATTTGATAGGAGAATACTATTGGAGCATGATTTCTATTAGACCACAACCTATAGGCATTAATCTCCCCTACAATTTCCAAAGTTAATATCCATGAGAGTGGGTTAACCCATGTCGCAGAACTCACGAGAACGTTGGACACAAATTCCAACAATATCTTCCCTAGTGTTTCCCGAGTGAGTTTTGATCTCGAGACATGTCGCTTTGATAACATCTGTTGGATCACGATTGTCATTAGACCAAAACCCACAGTCATTAATATCTGCTATAATTGCGAAAATTAAGATCCATGTGATGGGCTTAACCCATGTCACGAAACTCATGGAGAGCGTTGGATGCAAATTCCAACAAAGTCTTGTCTTGAGAAGGAAATAATGAATCCTTTAACATATGTATGAGAAAAAAACTGGTTATGCTGATGAAACAGAGAACAACTTGACAATGAGGAAGGGAGAAATGAATGATCGAGGATTTTGAGGAATAACTCACATATGCTTAACTATATCTTTGGACAGAGGCATGACATGATGATAACTTGGGAAACAATTGATGCCAAAAGGGGGACCAATGATATAAATATGCAATGCAAGAACCATCAACATCCATAATGTTTAGAAGAGTAACTAATCGAAGGAGTAAAAAACTCAAAAATCATGGTTGGGCTCCTAAAGAAATACTTAGACCCAAATATTTTACCATAAACACAATACTAGTGCTTATTCAAGGATGATATAACTTGACTACTACCACATATATACAGAGTATACAAATATTGATTATTCCCCCCTCTCTCTTTTTGTAAATGTTTTTATTTTCGCCTTTTTTCATATTATAGGCTCTGAAAATGAATAAAATAATGCTAAAATATAGTGGAGGAAATGAGTGTCACATGCCATGCAACTATGTTCCAATCACACGAAACAAACCTATGTAAGAAATGCAAAAAGTAGTTTGCGGGATGTAGACAATCATACACATGCTTCCTACAAGAAAAGAGTCTCAAAATGAAGAAGAAATAGATTCAAGCTGAGAGGCTCAAGAGAATGAATAATCTATAAGGAAAGGATGCCAAATTACAATGGGAATTGGGATCAAGTGTGTAAGATGTGGTATGCAATGCAACATGAAAATTGAAAATTGATAGTAGAAGCCCCACAAGGAATGTCCAAAAAAAGGGTGAGACTAGATTATGCATCTTCAATCATGATGTCATAGTGGAGGTAAGAGGGCTCCCAAGCCTATGAAAAAAATCAAAATGGGTGTCGAAAAGTAAGCAAGGTGCTATCTAGGGAATCCCCTGAAAGTTAGGATCTATCACTCAAATTGTGACAAATGATGAAGTAAGTGGCTAACTGTTGAAACTTGGTGGAGTGGATCATACTGAAACATGAAAGAGAGACTAATAAATGCACAATGCAAGAAGAAAATAACTATACCTATATGTTAGTTCAAGTTCATTTACCTTATGATCCAATTGAAAAATTAATGAAAAATGTCCAATAACAATCCCTACAAGGCTTCCTTGTGCTAGCAAAACATCAAAAACAATTTCTTAAAATTAAATGAGTAAGAAAATTCAAAATACATATGCAAATAGAGATTAAATGGTCTAGCACTATACAAAAATGGGTCAAAAATATTTATAAGTAGGTGAAAAAATCATTTTTTATCAAATCATTTTGAAATTTTTACTAAATAGCTTTGGAAAAACCATTTACTTATGTTGCAACAGGATACCATTTTAAGATCCATGAGAGCCACATACTCTGTATTCTCCTCCTCCTTCCTTTCATTTAGTGTTTTAAACATTTCATTGATTTTTTCTTTAGGGGGAATCCACACAAAGAGTGATATTGTGCACCCATGATTTCCTTTCATGTGGGTTAAGGGTAAGAGGACCTACACAAACCTTTGCTAAAGGATAAAAGCAGGTATCAATGCTTATCTCCACTAGGAAGTGTGGTAGCCTCCCAAAATTGAAAAAAAAGTTAACTTTTCTCAAAATGGATGGAAATGTAGGAAAATTAGAGATGGCCATCATGTGGAGGGAAAGAGAGCACAAGGAGCTTGATAACCAATCCATTAATGATCCTACAAAAATATTTTCACTTTGATATTGTGGAGTTCTAAATTTCTTTAGATGTCCAAACATGAGGGCATGGAAGCAACTTCTCCATATGTTTTTAAGTTACTGGGAAATTGATCAGGATGCCTTTGTGTTAAACGGAAAGATACTGAATATTTAGGTAGAGAACATATATTTCCTTAGATGACTATACTGAAGAGGAAGGTTGGTATTCTTGAAAGGAGATGACTGAGGGAGTGGTACCTTTTTTGTATACGAATATATAGACACATATTGTGTAGTAGGGATAGAGAAGGTAAGCAATCAAGTTTCCATCAACACCCTTGTAGGTATTGGTCTCAACATTATTATCTCCACCATCAAATGGGTAGGAAGATATAGTTCATTGTATATATATTTTAAGCACCAATATGTATTATGGAGTAGATGGCATAAGGCCCACAATGTATCACTAGGAAATGGTTGTTTTGGTTAACATGAAGGCTCAATTGAATGATTGCAAGATAAATTTACATAAGAACTTTGGATACGGGATTCTAGTGTGTTCTTAAGTTTATGGGGATACTCCCAGTGATGTTCCCACATACACCCTTCCTACAAATGATGTTTAGAAATCCTTGGATTGCTTAGTGGGACAACATAATGTATAGGCTTAGAGGAAATTAGACCATAGACACCTTCACATATGAGTTCTTTTAATAGTGGTACCACCAAATGATTTCAATTAATGACTACCTATATGTCAGGATGGACTTGCATCCAGATTCTAAGCTAGTGTTTCCCATGGATTGTTAAAAAACAGGAGGACCGCGGAACAATAACAGATATACAGTTAAATCAATAAACAAGATGCAAAACACATTAAAACATTACAGAAAAACATAGATATAACGTGGTTCACCCAAACGATGGGCTACGCCCACAAAGAAATTGCCAGTCATTTGATTACAGTCCAGAAAGATGAAGGGATACACCCTGCTGCACTTCCTCTTCACGCTCTCACAGTCTCTCTTCCAATACAATACAATACAATATTCATTCGTTTTTCAATGCTTTCTTTTATAGGGGAAATACAATGGGAAAATTCTAGGGTTAACCCAATACCATGGGTCCGCAATACTGTTGGCTAATACACATCCCAAAAAAATTTCTCGGGGGCTCCACCCCGAACCCCCTTTTCTCAAGGGCACTACCCTTGAACCCCAAGGCAGGGGAATGAGTGTATAGTACACCTGGGTTACAGGCATGACTGAATAATATCTCTCAATATGGAAGATTAGGCTCCACAACCAACAGATTCTTTTGCCTCTGCTAATGCATCCAATTCCCATTCTTCATGTTGATTTGCTTCTGCATAACAACCATTGAGAAATTCATTAGATCTCTCTTCAACATCCTCAGCACTTATTTTATCAAAATAAACACCTTATCCAGGTTCACAAACAATGTACAGTACTCCTGGGTTACAATCACAACTGAATAATATTTCTGGATCTGGAAGATTAGGCTCCACAACCAACAATCTCCCACTTGGAGACTGAACACAGCAACTCCATCGCTATTGCACTTCTTGGACTATCCTCTGGACCTTGGACTTGGAAAATTTCTTATTTTCACCTTCATGCTTGAAGGCCAAAAGAAACCGAGCAGAAACTCAGTTTCTCTCTGGTTACTCCCTTTGTCAACATGTCTGTAGGATTTTGGCTAGTGTGAATGTTTTCCAGTTTTAACAGTTCTTCATCTAGAACAAATCTTATGAAGTGGTACTTGAGTTGTATATGTTTAGTCCTTGAATGAAAGGCTGAGTTCTTTGCAAGATGAATGGCACTCTAGCTGTCACTGTACAACCTACTATTCTCCTGCTTCTTACCCAATTCTTCCATGAACCTTTGCAACCAAATCATCTCCTTACTAGCCTCTGTAGCAACAACATATTGTGCTTCCATTGTTGAAAGTACAACAACCTGTTGCAATTTTGAAATCCAACTTACTGTTGTTCCACCTACAGTAAACACATACCCTGTGGTGCTCCTCCTACTGTCTTTATCACTAGCCATATCTGCATCAACATATCCCTGTAGAACAGTGTTTGAACCTCCAAAACATAATGCATGAGAAGTGGTACCTCTCAAATACCTGAGAATCCACTGTACTGCTTTCCAATGCTCTTTACCTGGATTATTCATATACCTGCTCACAACCCCCACTGCATGTGCAATATCTGGTCTTGTGCACACCATGGCATACATCAAGCTCCCAACCACTGATGAATAGGGAATCTTGGACATGTAATCTATCTCTTCCTGTGTCTTTGGACACATATCCTTGCTTAGTTTGAAATGGCTGGCCAAAGGTGTACTGACTAGTTTTGCATTATGCATTCTAAACCTCTGCAACACCTTTTCTATGTACTCACCTTGAGACAACTTCAATTTGTGATTTTTCCTGTCTCTTGTTATTCTCATACCAAGGATTTGCTTTGCAGCACCCAAATCCTTCATCGCAAATGATTTAGCTAGTTTTCTTTTGAGCACATTTATATCCTGCATGTTAGGCCCTGCAACAAGCATGTCATCCACATACAATAACAAGATAATATATATTATATTATCTAGCCTCTTGAAATAAACACAGTGGTCAGAATGACATCTATCATAACCTTATCAAATTTTAAATACCACTGCCTTGGAGCTTGCTTCAAGCCATACAAGCTCTTCTTCAACCTGCAAACCAAATTCTCCTTCCCTTTGACCTCATACCCTTGTGGTTGCTGCATATAAATCTCTTCCTCCAAATCCCCATCGAGAAAGGTCGTTTTTACATCTAACTGTTCAAGATGTAAATATTCTACCGCCACCAGACTTAAAATAGTTCTAATTGAAGTCATTTTAACAACAGGAGAAAATTGTTCATCAAAGTCTATACCTTTCTTTTGTGCAAACCCCTTTACAACAAGTCTAGCCTTGTACCACTTCTTTCCTCCATCTTCTTCCTTCAACCTGTAAACCCATTTATTTTGCAATGCCCTTTTTTTGCAGGCAACTTAACCAGATCCCAAGTCTGGTTTCTTACCAATGAGTCCATCTCCTCATCCATGCATTGCTCCCACTTCTTTCTAGTTTCTACCTGCATTTCTTCTTCAAAACATTCTGGTTCACCAGAATCAATCATCAACAAATAATATAGTGAAGGAGAGAATTGTTCAAGGGTTCTACTTAACCTGGTAGACTTTCTTACAGTTGCAGGAGTTTCAGGTACCTGCTGCTGCTCTTGATTTTCTGGTGCTTTTGGAACTTCATTTTCTTTGATTTCATCAAGCACTGTGTACTCCTTTTCTTCTTTCTTTCCCTGCAACTGATCTTTGTACATGACCTTTTCATTGAATACTACATCTCTACTCCTAATGATTTTGAAATTTTTAAGATCCCATAAGCGATAACCAAAATCATCAACCCTGTATCCAATAAAGGTACATTTATTGGATTTAGCCTCAAGCTTTGTTCTATCATATTTATCAATATGGACAAATGCTTCACAACCAAAAGTTCTCATAAATGAGTATTTTACCTGTTTACTAGTCCATGCCTCCTCTGTAATGCCACCATTCAAAGCGCTTGAAGGCCCTCTGTTTATTAAATAAACAACAGTGTTTACAGCATCAGCCCAAAACTGTAAGGGCAAACCTACATGCAATCTCATACACCTTGCACGCTCCATGATCGTTCTGTTCATCCTTTCTGACACACCATTTTCTTGGGGTGTTTTAGGGACTGTCTTTTCTCTATGAATCCCATTGTGTGAACAGTAACTGTCAAACTCCTTGCTACTGTACTCGCTTCCATTATCAGATCTGAGACATTTCAACCTTTTTCCTATCTCATTCTCATCCAAAGATTTCCACTTCTTAAAAGTATCAAACACATCATATTTCTGTCTAATGCAATAAACCCAAGTTTTTCTAGTTGCATCATCAATAAAAGTAACATAATAATGAGAGCCACCAAGTGATTGTACCTGAGATGGTCCCCATACATCTGTATGGACAAGCTCTAACTTTTCACTCTTCTTTTGTTTCCCAACCCTGAGAAATCTAACTCTCTTCTATTTTCCATAAACACAGTTCTCACAAAATTCCAAACTTACCTGCTTCAGATCTAGAAGCAGTTTCCTTGAGTGCAGAATCTGCATCCCCTTCTCACTCATGTGGCCAAGCCTATGATGCCACAACGCTACACTTATTTCTGTGGAAGCTACAGAGATAGAATAATCAGTATTATGAGGACATAAATATAATGTACCTATCCTATCTCCTTTTGCAATACCATTGATTCTTTAATGACCTTCCACCACGTTTCTCCAAACGTAGACAAACAGCCGCCACCTCCCGACTGCCCTGTTGAGATCAAATTTCTTTTCATAGCAGGAATGTGCCTTACATCCTTTAGCAACCAGTCATTTCCATTATTTAGCTTAATCTGTACCTTACCCTTTCCAACAATTTTACATTGTTCATCATCCCTCGATAACACATGCCCAAAATCACCTTGAACATAATCATAAAAGAATTTCCTATGGGGTGTAGCATGACATGAAGCCCCTGAATCTACTACCCAATAATCACTAGTATTATCTAATGCAAGAATCAAAGCATCTTGTAACACATCACCTGCTACACTAGCTTCCTGGGTAGTCTCTTGCTGCCTCTCACCTTTCTTCTTTGGTGCTATGCAGTCTTTCTTCAAGTGTCATTTCTTACCACAATTCCAACACTTTATTTTTCCGAATCTGGACTTGGATCTTCCCTCTTTAGACTTGCCATGATTTCATGGGCTCCTTCCTCTCTCATTTTGTCTCCCTCTGTTCTCCATGGTCAATGCATTACCTGATGTCTCACTTGTGCTTTTTCTTCGCATTTCCTCGCTAAGAATAACACCAAGAACATCATCAAACTTAAGAGTGTTTGAACTAGGGACAGAGTTACTTACAGTCATGACCAAGCTATTCCAGCTTTCTGGCAATGAGCACAAGATTAGAAGAGCCCTAACATCATCATCAAAGTTCACTTTTACAGAACTTAACTGATTGGTAAGTGTATTAAACTCATTTAAATGGTCAGCAACAGATCCACCTTCCGACATCTTCATATTAAATAAACGCTTCATTAAAAATACCTTGTTAGAAGCCGAGGGTTTTTCGTAGAGCTTACTCAATGCGCTCATCACACCCTCTGTTGTTTTTTTCTTTCAAAATATTGAAGGCCACCGACGAAGCCAGGCATAGTCGTATTGTTCCCAATGCCTTTCTGTCAAGAACCTCCCATTCTTCATCCTTCATAGCCGCCAGCTTTTTTGCTTTTCCGCCCAACGGCAGGTACAGATCCTTCTGGTACAGATAGTTCTCCATTTGCATCTTCCATAACTGATAGTTTTGGCCATTAAATTTCTCGACCCTAAACTTTCCTTCTTCTGCCATTGCTCCCACTCGAACCAGGAACCCTTCTTTCCTGCGAGTTTACCAACCAAATAGGCATTTTGGCTCTGATACCAATTGTTAGAAAACAGGACTGCAGAGCAATAACAGATATACAGTTAAATCAATAAACAAGATGCAAAACACATTAAAACATTACAAAGAGACACAGATATAACGTGGTTCACCCAAATGATGGGCTACGTCCACAAATTGCCAGTCCTTTGATTACAGTCCAGAAAGATGAAGGGATACACCCTGCAGTAAAACCGCTGCACTTCCTCTTCATTCTCTCACAGTCTCTCTTCCAATACAATACAATACCATACTCGGCCGTTTTTCAATGCTTTCTTTTATAGGGGAAATACAATGGGAAAATTCTAGGGTTAACCCAATACCATGGGTCCGCAATACTGTTGGCCAACACACATCCCAAAAACTTTTCTTGAGGGCTCTACCCCGAACCCCCGTTTTCTCGAGGGGGTTGCCCCCGAACCCCAAGGCAGGGGGAACGAGTGTACAATACTCCTGGGTTACAATCACAACTGAATAATATCTCTGGATCTGGAATATTAGGCTCCACAACCAACATGGATTCCTAATGGGGTGACATTGATAAGAACACTTTTTTTTTGTTTTCAAATGTTATATAATGTTTTTTTATTTTTTATTTTGCTACATTTTATTTTATTTTAAGATGTATAATATTTTCTTGGTACAAAGTCACTAATAAAATATTTTGAAGATATAGATTTAGGTCCTATTTGTCTAGGTGGATATTCCAAGCATCAATAGAGAGGTAGAAGTGATGAGTATCCTAGAGGAGGAGTAGAAGAGTGCTATTATGGGTTTAGAGGAACCTTGTAACACCTTACTTTTGACCCCCATGATGTGATTATGTATGTAATAAACTAAATGCTAGATCCCATACTTATATGGTCTAGGAGACAGTGACTATTGTGAACAATATATTTAATATAAAAATCCCTAACAACTGGAAGTGAATAAGAATGAAGAATAGATGGGGGGCTATAATTCCACAAGTGGGGGAAGTGAGAGGGGGATACAAGGTGATTACCCTAGTTAACATTAGCTTATATCCCTAGTCTTCATTAGCATTTTTAACTCAGAGTCCCTTAACCATGATTACGAGGAGTCATTTTAATTAATCATGTGTTAATTATCTTAATATTGAATTAATAGAGGAAAGGTTGCCTCTTCTAGGGAAGCCATTGTTTAGAAAAACCGATGAGTGTATAATGTTAGAACTCATTCATCCATCATTCATTCACTATTTGATTAACTCCATCATATTATCAAATATTTGCTTGCTATACTAGAGAAAAACCCGCGTTTCATACTTTCTCACGTCAATTATCCTAGGAAGCTGGTGCTAGTGCCTTAGTTCCCTTGTGAGCAAAACCTAGCCTATAGTTGAGATCTGTAGAGTCTAAGCACGAAGAATCCCTAGCTAACTTATCCTAGAGAACTGAAAGGGAATGGATACAAATCGAGGGACTATGATGTAGAGAACGAGATCCCATTCCTTATGTTATGTAGGACGATGGGGGATAAATGCTAGAGGATTGGGACAACTGTGGTAGGGGTTTTAGTACCAAAGGGTTGCGTGTGTTGTTGTTGGGTGGAAGACTTTGGACTTTGCCCCCTGTGGATTGATAGCTCCAGCTTAGGGGTTGCCTCCGTGAATTAAACAACAAGTTTGATATAGTGCCTTTGAATGAGAGGAATGCCCTTCACTTGTAACTAGTTAGAGGATGTTTAAAATAAATATAAATACCATATGTGCCATGAATTACATGATAATAGTTATATTATGAATTTATTTAATTTGTTGATTATGAAAATTTATGCATGCATGGATTTATTGGTCATTCTATGTATTAATTCATGATAGGAAAAACTATAGAATGTGTAATTTAGATCAATTATGTATACACAGTTACTTCCACTGTAAACAATTTTACATAAAATCCATGGAATTTGGAATAATGAATCAAAATTTAAAGGTTTATAATAAAAATTGAGTATTCCATCACCTCAATGGTGTTAGAGAAGTGGTTGCGTAGAAAACAAAGTGGTATCATATATCTAGATTGCAACATTGGGGCCATTGATATTTAACTCCAGGTAGAGCCTCCGAAATCTGAGATGGTGGTGGTGGTGGATCATCCACAATGTATGGTTGTGGATAATCATTTTAGAAGGGAATGTGCATGATTGATTCACTTTGATAAGCTACCATGTGTCTAGGTGGGACCTTTCCAATCACGTCACGTCATTCTCGAGGATCGTGTAAGGCAGATAAAGAAAAGAGGGACACGGGCACAGGCACCGAAAAAAGTAAGGAAACATGGAGGATGACATGGTAACACTAGGGGACTCCATGCGGGGCCCCACTATCACATTAATAGACACCATGACATGTGAACATCACGCTACATCAAAAGATGAAAGTTTATTAAAAAGAATTTAGAAAAAAAAACTAAATTTTCCGTAACAAAAGAAAAAAAACTCAGAATTGGATATAATTTTGGCGTTTTGTCAGTAATGAAGAGGAATACAAATTGACAAATAGGGGCATGGACATGTTCTGCTCTTGTTTTCCTAAAAGGTGGAAATAATGAATTTTGAAGATCAACATCTAGTGACTATATAGGAGCCCTATTGCGGCTGAAATTTTTATGGTGCAGTTTTTTACCACGCATAGAAATATACCATGTTCATTTTTGTTAGATTCTAAAGAGAATATACCATGTTTATTTTTGTTAAATTTTAAAGGGTTTAGAGAATAGGTGTAAAAGAAGGCCAAGATCCAAATTTTGGGCATGTGTTTTTATGATATTGGAAGAGTTAACGGATGTAGAAGTGACCTAAGAATTCAAGTATGGAAAATTTCATGTTTTTATATTTTATTTACTCAACAATATAAACAAATTATTTTAGAGGGAGTTTTTCTAGAAATGCCTAGTTTGTGAGATAACATTTTTTGCCAAAAATTCCAGATCTATAAGAGGTGCAAAAACAACAAAATTGGTAATTTCAGACTTATACAAAAAATGATTGGAGCATCAGACTAGTTATCAGAAGGTTTCAAGTTCCTGATATTCATATGGATATTAGCTCTCGATACAAAAAAAAAAAATTAGATCTCCTTCCATATTTTATTTTACAAGTCTCTAAAGTTGGTCCTTGAGATTCATTGCAGCCAGGGTATTTTTTAAGGATTCTAATATTGTACTTAAGTATAGTATTCTAGGCAATTGTTTTGGATTGAAAAAAAAATGTTTATAGAGGTAGACGAATATTAAATATGAAACATAAAATTAACACTGAAATGTGTAAATTTGGCGAATATTATGATTAAAAACACATTTTATGTAAATATAGGCGATATTAGACACTAAATAGCGAATTTACTTTTTGAAAATAACCCAAAAAATAGCCAATTGGAGAAATTTCGCCACTAAAAATACCTTGATTGCAGCTACAGAAAAAGTGCAAAATTGGCAAAATTGTGGATTTTAAAGGATTGCAACTTTTATCTATAAGCTCAAAACTAAGTGTGGTTATAGTCATTTGGAATCTAATATATATAGGAGAATAGATAATAGTAATCAAGGAATGAAGAAGTTTTTTTACACACACACACACACACACATATGTTATTTGAGTTCTAGAAATAAAGTCTATCTAAAAAATTCATTTGTATTAACGCATTGCAGATACAATATTGCAGAAGTATAATTGCATATCAAAGTTTCAAAACAATAATGAAGAGGAAGATAGAAGAAGGGGAAATTACATATATCCATGAAGAAGAAGTCAAAGGTCTAAATTTATGTGTGGGTAATGAAGAAACATAGTTTAGTGGACATAAAATAAACTTTGAACCAGTGGAGTTGGTAGAAATAATGAAGAGCTTGATGATGGAGGTGCAAATTTGTAGGGAGGACAATGAAAGAATGACAAGGAATAAGGAGCATCAAATTAAGTTGAATACTTAATTGATGCAGAGTTTGAATCTATAAAAAAATAAAAGTGGATAGGATCAACCTCACTCCATAAGAAAGAAGACATAAAATATTCAAAGAAGAGATCCCATGAAATATACAAACATGCCAAGAGTGCTACCAAGAGTCCTAGAAATCATTCCTCACCACTTCATGCATCCAAAAGGTCATACTCATCTGAATAATTAAGGAGAAACCAATAAATGTTTGTAGTTAGAGATCATAAAAAAAGGCACGTGGAGAAAGAGTTGCAGGGGGAGCTTATGATGATTATGCCACCCACTTTTATTGGCCATAATAAGAAGTGAGAATATATTGAAGATTGGATATTGGGGATGAGGAAGCATCTCCAATTAGATAACTACTCCTCTAGTATGGAAGCTAGAATTTCCATTTATAAATTGTAAGGTAAGAATTACATTTTGTGGGTTCAACTGGTTCAAGTTAAGCATCTGAATGAAAAAAAATAGATTTCCTTCCATATTTTATTTTACAAGTCTCCAAAGTTGGTCCTTGAGATTCATTGCAGCCAAGGTATTTTTTAAGGATTCTAATATTATACTTAAGTATAGTATTCTAGGCGATTGTTTTGGATTGAAAAAAAAATGTTTAGAGATGTAGACGAATATTAAATATGAAACATAAAATTAACACTGAAATGTGTAAATTTTGGCGAATATTATGATAAAAAAAAACACATTTTATGTAAATATAGGCAATATTAGACACTAAATAGCGAATTTATTTTTTGAAAATAACCCAAAAAATAGCCAATTGGAGAAATTTCGCCACTAAAAATACCTTGATTGCAGCTACAAAAAAAGTGCAAAATTGACAAAATTGTGGATTTTAAAGGATTGCAACTTTTATCTATAAGCTCAAAACTAAGTGTGGTTATAGTCATTTGGAATCTAATATATATAGGAGAATAGATAATAGTAATCAAGGAATGAAGAAATTTTTTGGACACACACACACACACATATATATGTTATTTGAGTTCTAGAAATAAAGTCTATCTAAAAAATTCATTTGTATTAACACATTGCAGATACAATATTGCAGAAGTATAATTGCATATCAAAATTTCGAAACAATAATGAAGAGGAAGATAGAAGAAGGAGAAATTACATATATCCATGAAGAAGAAATCAAAGGTCTAAATCTATGTGTGGGTAATGAAGAAATATAGTTTAATGGACATAAAATAAACTTTGAAGCAATGGAGCTGGTAGAAATAATGAAGAGCTTGATGATGGAGGTGCAAATTTGTAGGGAGGACAATGAAAGAATGACAAGGAATAAGGAGCATCAAATTAAGTTGAATACTTAATTGATGCAAAGTTTGAATCTATAAAAAAAATAAAAGTGGATAGGATCAACCTCACTCCATAAGAAAGAAGACATGGAATATTCAAAGAAGAGACCCCATGGAATATACAAACATGCCAAGGGTGCTACCAAGAGTCCTAGAAATCATTCCTCACCACCTCATGCATCCAAAAGGTCATACTCATTTGAATAATCAAGGAGAAACCAATAAATGTTTTTAGTTAGAGATCATAAAAAATGGCACGCGGAGAAAGAGTTTCAAGGGGAGCTTATGATGATTACGCCACCCACTTTTATTGGCCATAATAAGAAGTGAGAATATATTGAAGATTGGATATTGGGGATGAGGAAGCATCTCCAATTAGATAACTACTCCTCTAGTATGGAAGCTAGAATTTCCATTTATAAATTGTAAGGTAAGGATTACATTTTGTGGGATCAGCTGGTTCAAGTTAAGCATCTGAATGAAAAAAAGATCTAATGGAATAAGTTTAAAAGGTAATTTTAACAGAAGAACCTACCTGAGCACTATTACGAGAAGAAGATGGAATAGTTATTTGAACTCAAGTTGGAAAATATGACTATGGAGAAGTGACAAAGATTTTTTTTGGAATTGCTTAGGTATTTTTAGTTTCTCTAAGAATAGAAGGTAAATATACAAATATTATTGAGTTTCTTTTCTTCATTTTTTAGAGACACAATTAAATTTGATGAACCCAATACTCTTGAAGAAACAATATAGAAAGCTAAATGCATGTATGATCAAAACAAAGGAAAATAATAATTTTAGAAGTATTGGAGAGATAAGATAAAATATAAGCAAGATCAAAGGCAGAAAGGATAAAAAATCCTTTCTTAAAAAACTAGCCAAATTCATATCAACAAATAAATCCAAGTCAACATGAACACAAAATGTCAGAGTCACGAGAAAAAGGAATAAGGAGACAACTCAAGTGTTGGGGATGTGAATGAGATCACATGTATAAATAATGTTCTTGTAGGGGAGATATAATGAGGGCTATGCATAAGGGAGATATAATGAGGGATATGCATAGGGAAGATATAATGAGGGCTATGCACAACATACAAGAATCAAGAACCATAGAATATGTGACCAAAAACATTCACATACCATATGCATCCTTAGATAATACAAAGGTAGAACATCAGACCAACATGATTGAGGTTGAAGGTGTTAGTTTTTCTAAGATATTATTAGCTTAGTTAGGATCTTTATCTAAAAGAATAACAAGTACATCAATATGCATAAGATAGAACAGATACAAAAGACACAAAGATTTTCACCAGGGAAACCATCAAGGAGAAAACCCCACAAACTTCCTAAGAATAGTACAGTCACAAAGACTGTGTTATAAGATGAACAATCCCAGTAATAAGAAGTAGGGGTTTCATTTTGGATCACACCAAGTATTTCTCTGAAGTACTCGAACTTTAATCTGGCTAAAGGATTGAAGTACTCGTCCATTGCCATGTACCAGAGATTCAATGTTCCTCTATGCACCATATCCCTGATATAGTGGAATTTGATCTCTATGTGCTTCAAGTTTTCATGGAACACAGGGTTCTCCTACAGGTTCACACAACTCTCATTGTCACAAAAGATGCAAGTCACATCTAACTAAAAATCAAACAAATCAGGCAATAGCTTCCGTAGCCACACTGCCTCTCAACTAGCCAAGCAAGCGACAACATAATATGGTTTGGTTGTACTCAACTCCATGCACGATTTCTTCCTCTTAAACCAAGAGATCATCCCAGATCCCAAATTGAAGCAACAACCCGAAGTGCTCTTCATATCAGTGGTGCTACCTACTGAATCTGAATCAACATAATCGTGTAGGTTAATCTTCTGGTCTGCATCATACTTGAGCCCATAATCCACTATACCTTTTATGTATCTCAATACATGCTTTGCAGCTATCAGGTGAACATGTCTCAGATCCGTCAGGAACTGGGTCAAGGTGTTCACTGTAAAGCATATGTCGGGTCTTGTATTCATCAGATACATCAATGAGCCAATCATATAATGATACATCATGGCATCAACCAAATCAGATGCAACATCACTCAGAAGATTCAATTTTAATGCCATAGGTTTTGCTATCACCTTATAGTCCAACATTCCGAATCTCTTCAGAATATCCATTGTATACTTTCCTTGACCAAGGAAAATCCCATCTGCATTCCTCCACACCTCCGTGCCTAAGAAGTGGTGCATCATCCCTAGTTATTTCATCTCAAACTCTGTATCAAGTCTCCTCCTTTCATATTTATTGAGTTCATCATCGCCTGCCAAAAACAAGTCATTGACATATAACAAGAGCATCACTAGTCTTCTGCCTTCAACCTTGAAGTAAAGGTTGGAATCTGCTTTACTCTTGGTAAATACCTGGCTCATTAGGGAGCTATCCATCCTGCTATACTATGTCCTCACTTCTTGTTTCAATCCATACAAGGCCTCCTTCAATTTGCACACATGAGTCTTCCAATCGCGTGTCTCGAATCCCAGTGGTTGTTCCATGTACACTTCCTCCTCAACTACACCATTCAATAATGTTGTCTTGACATCCATATGGTGTATCTTCCATTTCATAACTACATCTAATGCAAGTATGGTCCTAAGGGAAGTGTACCTCGCCATGGGTGAAAATGTCTCTTCGTAGTCTATGCCTTCTTTCTGTGAGAATCCTCGTGATAAGAATCTTACCTCATATGATGCTTCCATCTACAACATTCTTGATCTTGTAGATCCATTTTGAACTCATGACATACTTCTTTTCCGATCTAAGAACTATCTCCCAGACATCATTCTTCATGATCAACTGATACTCCTCGATCATGGCATCCTTCCATTCTTTATTTTTTGAAGCCTCTTTATAGGTGGAAGGTTCCTTGTCAATGATGTCACACAACAGGTCCACATAGCTGTTGTAAGGCTTTCAGCTTTTCCTTTCTCTATGCATTCCTTCTGGATCGCCATAACTTTTTTCTTCTTATATGAGCTCATGTTCCCGTGCTAGTTTCCTCTTGTGGGAGTCCTTTTAGAGAATTGTCTCTACCGACTCTTGTTGTTCTTCAATGTCATGATATTCATGGTATTCTGGAATTGATTCTCCAATTTCCATGTCTCGGACTCTCATTTCTTCAGGTTCCTCAACCTCTTCAATAGGTATCCTCCTGGGTCTGAAGTATGTCGAGTCTCATCAAAATTTACATCCCTATTGATGTCAATCTTCTTGAATCCTGGGAAGTATACTCAGTAGGCCTTTGATGTATCACTATATGCTATGAATATACCCTTCCTCCCAGAAGGATAGATCTTGGTCCTCTTCTCCTTTGGGATATGTAGGTACACCGGGAAACCAAATACGCTAATATGGTTGACTTCTGGTTTCTCTCTCGAGAAAGCCTCTTCCAAAGTTTTTTTTTCAAGTACTCGATGAGGAGTATGGTTCTGCACATATACAACTGTCCTTGTTGCTTCCACCCAAAGGTGCACAGGAATATCCTGGTCATGTAGCATTGCTTTCGTTGCTTCCATTATGGTTTGGTTCTTTCATTCCATAACCCCATTCTGTTGAGGATTATATGGAGTTCTAAAATCCCTCTTAATCCCAGACTCTCTATAGAGTTCCTTGAATTATTCCGAGGTGAATTATCCACCATTATCTGACCACTGAGTCTTAATCTTCCTTTCAATTTGGTTCTCGACCAAGTATTTATATTCCTCGAACTTACTGAATACTTAATTTTTCCCTTTCAATAAATATATCCAAGTCTTACATGAGAAATCATCTATAAAGGAAACATAGTACACATACATGCTTAATGAGGTAGAAGATATGGGTCCATATACATACGAGTGTACTATCTCCAGTATTCCTTTATACTTGCTTTCACTACTGGGAAATGTCTTCTTTGCACTCTTTCCTTGTGCACATCCTTTGAAAATTCCTTCATGCTTTGCCTGGATTTGTGTAAATCCATATACTACTTTTCTTGCCATCGATAGTGCTCTATAGTGAACATGTGCAAGCCTTCGGTTCCATAGTTCACTCGGTTCTATTGACTCATGAACCAATTCTTGTTCAAGCTGTCCCTTTAGTTTGTACAATCCATCTTTTTCTTCTCCAATCACTATTGCATCATCTATTGTCTTTCCTTTAGGCCACATTATAACTTGGCCATCAACAAATGCAACTCTCATTACCTTTGCATTTAGTGTAGATATGGAGAGAAGATTCTTCTTCAATCCTAGAACACATAACACATCCTTCATGTTTAAGGATTTCCCGGAGTCTAGCTTATATGAAGCTACTCCACTCCCTTTTATGGGGTATTGATAATCATCTCCAAGTTTCACGTTGTGAGGACCTGACTCATGCTCAAACATATTAACAAATGATTCCTTCTATCCAATCACTTCTCTTCATGTGAGATGGTACTCGTAAGTGTCGTGGTAATCACATACTCTTCATATGAATCATCCTTCTCTCTTCTGAATCTTTTGTTTGTTGGTCCATCGTCTTAGACAACATGAGCATGGTGTCTCTTTTTTCTGATGGGATAGTCTCTTGAAAAGTGCCCCTTTTCATCACAAGTATATCATCGAACATTGGAAGGATCTCTCTTGAACTTCCTTTGTTTCTTGTACTTCTTATTGTTGTGATGATATTTCTCCCTATTCTCCTTCTTCTTGTACTTCCTCCTGGTGTGAGTTATGAGAGCTTGCTATTCAATTGCTCCAATCTTATCTTCTCTTGTTACGAGTCAAGCTTATTCTTATGTGCATTCTTCTTGGAGTCATCTGAAAGAGATCAAATTCCTTCTTGCACATATTCCTTGAATGAATGAGTCCCATGATCTAGGGAAACCATTCAAGGTAGTCATCACAATTTCTCGTTCTTCGACATTCTCGTCAACTGCTTCAAGTTGTTCTCTGATTTGAGCAACCCTTATGAAGTAAGATTGTATAGTTTCTGAGTTCTATATCTTCACATTCTTCAACTGGTTCCTCAAATTCATCTTCTAGTTGATGTTCTTCCCCTTAAACATCTTTATCAAACCATCATATACTTCCTTCGGTGTCTTAATGGAAGACACATGGGGGATGAAGTGATCCTTAATAGAATCTTCAAATGATTCTCTTGGCCTTAGCCAAATTTTTCTTATGAGTAGCCTTAGCCTCATCTCCCTTTGGTTTTGGAACTTCTCCAGTGATATACTGATCAAAATCATTCTCAGATCAGGGAGATTCTGTACTTCCATGCTCGGAAGTTATCAACCCCTCCAAGCTTGTCCTCAATTTGAGTATGGTGAGTCATCTTTTGCAAATGAGAACCTCAAATGGAAAAAATAAAGATTTATATCTTACCGATTTGAGGTGTATAACCTGGCTCTGGAGCTAGATGACCTAGGGTTTGTCAGAGAAACCCTAATTTTCCAAAATCAGAGTTTGGGAATTCTGTTTAGATAACAAGATGCGCCTCCTTGAGGCGAGTTGCTCAGCAGGGTCCTTTCCTGAAGACTGAGGTGGGAAGCCTCTAAAACTTGATGCCCTAGTTTCTCTCGGCACCAGTGATAGGATTAAAATTGAAACTGATTCAAATCTGAAACTGCTTCCATGAAAATATGCGCCATACTGAGGTGAGTTAGCCTAACCCTCTTTTCTTTATGATCTATGGAGAGAAGACCTTGAACTAGGAGGCCCTAGTTTTCGCTACTGCATAGTGCCTTCTTTCAGAGTGAAGGCTCTGATACCATGTTTGTTTTTCTTAGATCTTATTAGCTTAGTTAGGATCTTTATTTGAAAGGATAACAAGAACAACAATATGCATAAGATATAACAGATACACAAGACACAAATATTTTCACTGGGAAAACCATAAAGGAGAAAACCCGACAAAATTCCTCAGAATGGTACAGTCACAAATATTGTGTCATAATATGAACAATCCCAGTGATAAAAATTCTCCAGCAACTATCTATCTCTCCTCCTTCTCTCTCTCTCTCTCTCTCTCTCTCTCTCTCTCTCTCTCTCTCTCTCTCTCTCATGCGAACTTGAGTGAGTGTGAGGTGTGTATAAATTATGGAGGGTATCTCTCTATTTATACTAATCAAGTGATTGACCTATTACATGATTGGGGCCTACCTCTTACCCTATTAGGGCTGACTTCTCCTAGAGAGACTCCAAAAACACATTACATGATGTTTCACTTGGGACTATTTCCCCGACTTACAAAGGAGGTTCTACCTCAAGGTATATACACAAAAATGACATCCCAAAAGGAGGTAAACACATCTCCGATGGGGGTACAACAACATACAATGATAATATACATCAAAATATATTATGAAGTTACAAATACATCGAAAAAAGGTAATATTTCCAATCAACCTATTGTCATTTTAATTGATTTTGGAGGAAAGCATAGTTATATTTCTCCTCATTTGGTTGAAAGATTTCATCTAAAGATAATTAAGCATGAAAAAACCTAGATGGTTTAATTGGCTACTGGAACAAAAAGGAAAATATATGGTTTAGTAAAGGGTTTTCCATTAGATATGAATGGAATCCATACTTTTGTAGATTTAAACATAATATGGTTGTCCATTAGTGTGGCAAGAACCTGCATATGTTTTTAAAGAAATACCAGGATTTCCACCAAAATGGAACATTGATTTATCTATTGACTAGGTGACTGGAGCTACCCTAGTTTCTAAAATTCCATACAAAATGAATACACCTGAGTTGAAGGAGTTATAGATGCAGTTGGAATATTTGTTGAAGAAAGAATACATACACCCAAGTGTGTCCCCTTGGGGAGAACTAGTACTCTTTGTAAAGAAGAAGGATGGAACTATGAGGTTTTTCATGGATTTCAAACAATTCAGCAAGGTCACCATGAGTAATAAATATATTCTACCTAGAATTGATGATTTGTTTGATCAAATAAAAGGAGCAATGGTTTTCTAAAAAGTAGACTTGATATCAGGCTATCATTAGGCGAGGATAAAAGAAGAAGACATTAACAAGACAATTTTGAGAACCAAGTATGGTCCCTATAAATTTGTAGTGGTGGCATTCGGGTTAACAAACACACCAACTAACCTTATGTGTATGATGAATGGAATATTAGGCAGTATTTGGATAAGTTTTTCATTATATTCTTGGATGGAATTCTTATTTATTCAAAATAAGTGGAGTATGAAGAGAACTTGAGATTAGTACTATAGGTGCTAAGAGAGAATCAACTTGATGCTAAGTTGAGTAAATGTTCATTTTATCAAAATAATATTTTTTATTTGGGACACATCATATATGGGGAAGTGATAAAAGTAGATCCCCAAAATATTAAAGCCATAATCAATGGTATAAACCTATAAATGTATCAAAGGTAAGTTTACTTATGACATTGGTTGGAAAATACAAAATAGTTATAGAAGGATTTTCAAAAGTGTCACATCCAATTACATAATTATAGAAGAAAGGATTCAAATTTAAATGGATACCACAGCTTGAAGAAAGTTTCCAATAGCTAAAGGGATTGCTCATTAGTACACTAATTCTTAAGATTGTTGATCTAAATGAAGATTTTGTGGTATACACATATGCTTGTAGGGAAGGAATTGGTGGAGTGCTTATGCAAAATGGGCATGTGATCTGTTATGAATCCATAAAGATAAAAGATATAATGAGAATAATTATGTCATGTATGATTTAGAGATTTCTACCATTGTACATGCATTAATGAAGACGTGGACACATTATCTCATGGCTAGAACTATTTAGTTGAGAGCATATCATAGTGGTTTGAAGTATTTATTTGAAAAGAAGACTTTGAATGTCATGCATACAAGATGGTTGGAATTACTTTGTGAGTTTTATTTTGATGTCAAACATATCAAATGGGAAGAGAACAAGGTGGTTGATGCACTCAATTGAAGCATACATGAAATTCACACTACAATCATTAGCATGTGTAAATATGATTTAAGGATCATAATTATTGGAAGTGTTCTCTCGGATAAGCATTAACTTCAAGTAAAAGATAGATTGCAACAAGAAAAATTACAATAGAAATATGAATATTAGAGGTTGTAAGATGATGGGAATTTTATGCATAAGTGCAGATTATCTGTTCTTTATTTGGTTGAATTAAGGAAACCGATAATGAATGAGATGCATAAGGTTCCATATGGAGGACATGCTAGATACAAAAAGATAATTGCAGTAGTAAGAAGTCAATACTTTTGGATAGGAATGAATAAAGACATTGTTGAGTATATAACTAGATGCCTAGAATGTACGAGGGTAAAGGTGGAACATAGACATCCAACAAGATTACTATAGCCACTACCAATACTAGAGTGGAAATTGTATCCAATGACAATTTATTTCATCACTAAATTTCCCATGACAACAAAGAAAAATGATTCTATCATGGTAGCGGTGGAAAAGTTGAGAAAAGGTGCTCACTTTATTCCAATAAAGTAAACTCATAAGGAAACTAACATAGTAGATATTTACATGAAGGATATTGACAGGTTGGATGGGATACCTAAGGCAATTGTTTTAGATAGGGATCCCAAGTTTACTTTAAATTTTTGGAAAGGGTTATTCAAAGCATTTGGAACAAATTTGAATTTGAGTACCACATATCACCCATATACAAATGGATGGACAGAAAGTGTGAATCAAGTCATCGAAAATACGGTAAGGACGTATGTGACATACAAGCCATCCAAGTGAGAGGATTACATGTACTTACTAAAATTTGCATATAATATTGGATGTCATGTTTCGTTTAATATGAGTCCATTTGAAGCGTTGTATGGTATAAAGTGAAAGAATCCCATTAGTTGAGACAGTTTGATAGATAGAGTCATAGTTGGGATAGAGTTACTTAAGGAAATGGACGAAAATATGGTTGAGATCAGGAAAAATTTGAAAATGGCACATGACAAATAGAAAAGTTACATAGACAGGGGAAAGTATCAAGATAATTTAGAGTTGGAGAGCATGTGTATTTGAAATTTAAGCTGAATAACAATTCACTAGAGCTTGGTATTTTTCCTAAGCTAGCACCTATATATTGTGTTCAATTTGAGATTCTAGCTAGGATAGGACTTGTTGCATATGAGATTGCATTGTGTTAAGATTTCATATGCTAGACTAGATTCAATAGTATTCAATTCAAAATCGCAGTAGCAACATATCAAGAATCACTGATAGAAACACAATCAGAAGATAGACACAACATTTATCCTGGGAAACCCTCAAGGGGAAGAAAACCTGGCAAAACTTCCTCTGTATAAGATGTATAAAAGACAACCACAAAAACAGGTGTTCTCCTCCTTCTGTTATGTCTCTCTTTCTCTCCTATGCGCTACACAAGTGAGTGAGTCTGTGTTCAAATAAGAACCACAACTGCTCTATTTATACACAATGAGTCAACTAAATTTTACATAAGACAAGTCGGCCCCACTAAACTGTCTAGGCCGACTTCACCTGAGGAAGACTCAAAACAATATATTATATTATTTATTAGGGTACTAAAGACCCGACACAAGAGGAGGCTTTACCTCATGAATCTATGATTACCAAATGCAATAGTAACACCCCGTCGGAGGAATAATAACATCTCCCTTGGGTTACATCAGTAAAATACATTTAGAATATCCTTTGAAGTTACAATATTTCAACACTTCCCCTTAACGAGAAGGTTATTCTACTGACAACATCATCACATACTATAGGAGAACAGAGAGACAATTACAATAGAAAAAAGAGGTAATACATCTATACGTCACATGAAGTTTTTCACAATCAGTAACTGGAACAGTTACTCTTCATCTTCTTCATCACATGATCACTTGATCCTTTTTGTAGCAACGCTTCGATATTTTGATCCTTCATAGCAGCACTTCGATCTTCTAGATCCTTTGTAGTACTTTGATCCTTTGCAGCAACACTTTGATCTTCTGATCCTTTGTAGCAGCACTTTGATCTTGTCGATCCTTTGCAGCAGCACTTCGATCTTCTTGATCCTTTACAACAGCACTTCGATCTTCTCGATAATTTGCAGCAGCACTTTGATCTTCTTGATCCTTTGGATCAGCACTTCGATCTTCTCGATCCCTTGTAGTAGCACTTCAATCCTTTCAATCCTTTTAGAGCAGCACTTCGATCCTTTCGATCCTTTGCAGTAGAAATTCGATCCTTCTTAATCCTTTTCATCCGCACTTCGATCTACTTGACCCTTCGCTGTTGTACTTCGATCTACTTGATCCTTCATCGCCATGCTACCTGCAGTAAACATGATCTATTTGTGGGATGATCAATCCCGATCACTTTAGGACATAAGTCCAAGGACGATGCAATCCTCCATTAGCATGATCCATGAAATCCATCAGCTGAATCATCTACAACTAAATGTATATCTCAACCGCATCTAGTGACGACCCTATCATCCATGAGGACTCATCGTAGACCATCCATACCACATATGTTAGGACAACTCCCCAGTGAGTGTTGTACTACAGTATCTGCACTTGAGTGTAGGCATACTCTTCCAAGCAAAAGTATTTTCTACAGAGCAGATCTCGACCTCATACACAATGTTGACCCATCGTAGAACATGCATACCAGACATGTTAGGACCACTCCCAAGTGAGTGTTATACTATGACCTCCATGAGGACTCATCATAGAGCATCCATACCACTGAGGTTAGGACCAATCCCAAGTGAGTGTTATTCTATGGAATCTACATATGAATGTAAGAATAATCTCCATACAAGAGTATAGTCTGCAAGGTAGATCTCGACTGCATACACAATGTCAGTCTTCTCATCCATGAGGACTCATCGTAGAGCATCCATACCACTGAGGTTAGGACCACTTCTGAGTGAGTGTTTAATCTATGGTATTCACAACTGAATGTGAGTATTCTCAATGCGAGAGTAACATCTTGCAAGGTCATCCTTTAACTAGTAAGGACCACTCTCATGCACAGAGTGTTATACCTTCCATCCTCAAGAGAGGATATTATCATCCACAAATAAATGTCAGACCAACATCACTATCATCCATCATCGATGTCAGTCTCATAATTACTCCCCCTTTCCTGGGAAGTTTCATATTATCAACCTACTCCCCCTTTGTCCAAGGAGGGTTTATGTCTTCGACCTGATCTTCCTTTTCGAAAAGGTCCATTCCTTCATCATTTGTAGTCCCATCACTTTTCCTCCTTGCGAGGAAAGTCCTTTCGAACTACAGCAAGCTTGTCATGGAAGTATTCAAAATTCGCTTGAGATAGAGGATTGGTCAGTACATCAGCAACTTGCTCATCAATACTCACATACAGGAGCTTGATGGCTCCCTTTTGTACCATATCCCTTATATAAAAATATCAGATTTCTATGTGCTTTGATTTGTCATGGAACACCAGATTTTTTGTCATATTTATACAACTTTGATTGTCACAAAAAATTACTATGGTGTGCACCTCCATGTCAAATATTTCTGACATCAGCTTCCAAATCCATATCACTTCACAACAAGTGGAGCAAGATGCAATGTACTCTTCTTCAGCCATACTAAGAGCAACACTAGACTATTTCTTACTAAACCATGAGATCATGGCGGATTCCAGGCAATAACATCCACTTGAGGTTCTCTTTCTGTCTTCGACACTTCTTGCCCAATCTGAATCCATATACCCATACAAATTGTAGTCATGATCTCTTCCATAGTACAATCCCAGATCAAGCATACCTTTTAGATACCTCATCACATGCTTTGCAGCTATCAAGTGAACTTGTTTGGGTTTAACTAGATACTGACTCAAGGTGTTCAAAACAAATCATATATCTGGCCTTGTGTTTGTTAGATACATTAATGACTCAATAATCTATCTATACAGAGTCATGTCCACTAGCTCGAATGTCTCATCAGACAACAACTTTAAGTTGGTGTCCATGGGTGTGGCCATGGATTTACAATCCAACATATCAAACATTTTCAATATTTCTACTATATACTTTCCCTGATTCAGAAAGATTACTTTTGGGATCTACCACACTTCTAGCCCTAGGAAATAATGCATCAATCCAAGATCTTTCATCTTGAATTCTTCAACTAGATTCTTCTTGCAATCCTTGATCTGTTTCTCATTTCCAGTCAGAAATAGATCATCCACATACAACAATAGTATGATTGGTTCATCATCTATAATATTCATATAAATATTAGAATCAACTTTACTCTTGATAAATACCATGCTTGTCAAGAAGCTATCTATTCTGCCATACCAAGCTCTAGGAGCTTGCTTCAGTCCATATAGAGCCTTTTTCAACTTGCATACATGAGTTTCTCTGTCTTCGACTTCAAATCCTTGTGGTTGTTCGATGTAAACATCTTTCTCAATCACACCATTAAGGAAGGTTGTATTTACATCCATTTGGTCTAAGTCCCATTTCATCATGGAAGCAAGTGCCATGATAGTTCTCATGGAAGTATACCTTGCTACTGGAGCAAATGTCTCTTCATAATCGATCCCCTCTTTCTGAGAGAATCCTCTAGCCACAAATCTTGCTTTGTACTTTTCAATACTTCCATCCTCAACATGTTTTATCTTGTAGATCCATTTCGAAGATACCACACTCTTTGTTTTCTGGTTTGGGAACAATATCCCAAACATCATTCTTCATGATCGACTGGTATTCTTCCGTCATTTCTTCAATCCATTCTTTATTTTGTGCAAATTTCTCATAGCTGGTGGGTTCTTGATATACAAGGTCACACATCAAAGCTACATAACTGGAATATGGCTTTGATATTTTGTTGGTTCTTGTGGAGCCTTCTGGTGCTCCATATCTTTCTGCTTCTTGTATGATTTCTCTTACCCAATCACATTTTCTCTTTTGAGAGATATCCATAGTAGGGGGATCCTAAGGCTCTAACATGTCATGATATTCTGATGCTACTATTTAAAGAGTTGGTTCAACTTCTATCGTTCTAGGAGGTACATCTTCTTCATGTACTTCTTCAAGCTGACACCTTATAGACTTCTTCATAGATGCCTCTTCATCGAATGTTACATCCCTACTAATCTTGATATTATGGAATCCTGAAATGTATATCCTGAAGGCTTTGGAGACTTCACAGTATCCTACAAATATTCTCTTATTACCAGAAGGACCAATTTGGTTCTTTTCTCTTTCGGATTATGTACATATACTGGACATTCAAATATCTTGAGATGGCTTACTTCAAGTTTCTTTCTGGTATACATTTCTTCAGGAGTCTGGAATCCAAGAGAACTGTGAGATAATCTATTTTGCACATATACGGTTGTTCTTGCAGCTTCAGCCCATAGGTGCATAGGGAGGTCTTGGTCATGAATCATGGTCTTCACTACTTCCATGACAATTCTATTCTTTCTTTCTGCAACACCATTTTGTTGGGGATTATATGGAGTGGTTAGTTCCCTCTTCATTCTTGCCTCCTTACATAATGCTTCAAATTCTTTTGAAGTGTATTCTCCACCATTATCTAATCTCAGCATCTTGATTCTCTTTTCTGACTGGTTCTCTATCAAGGCTTTGAATTCCTTGAATTTCCCGAACTCTTCACTTTTATTCTTCAAAAATTATATCCAAGAATTTCTTGTATAATCATCAATAAATGTGACATAGTATTCATATCCACTCAAGGATATGGAGGGAATAGACCACATACATCAGAATGGATTAGCTCCAACGTACCTTTAGTATTTGTGTCACTTTTTGAAAAGGGATTCTTGATGTTATTTCCCTGTGCACATCCCTTGCAGGTTCCCTCATGTTTGATCTTCAGATCTGGTAACCCTATTACCACCTTGCTCACATAGGGAAATGCTTTGTAGTTTATGTGATAAAGTCTCTTATGCCACAGTTCACTTGAGCTGGTAGTCTCATGGACAAGGGCTGTCTTTGGATGTCCTTTGAGCTTGTACAATCCTCCTTCTTCTTCTCCAATGACTACAACATCTTCAAGTGTTTTCCCTTTGGACCACATAAGTACTTGTCCATCTATAAAAGCAACTCTATAACCTTTCTTATCTAGAGCTGAGATGGAGAGTAGGTTCTTTTTCAAACATGGTACATACAGTACTTCCTTCATCTTCATGGAGGTCCCAGAGCCAAGCTTGTAGCTTGATTCACCAATACCTTTGATGGGATATTGATAGTCATCTCCCAATGATACCTTCTGGGGAGAGTTCTTCTCTTCAAGTTTTGACAAGGTTGTCTTCTTTCCTGTCATGTGCTTGGAGGAACCACTATCAATAATCCATGTATCTTCTCCAGGTGTTACAGATCCAGAGAGTGCAGAGAATAACACATATTATTCTACAGTTTCACCTCTAGTTTTCTTTCGAGGTCTTTCTTCTTCCTTATCTTCAGATAGATGAGCATCATGCATTTTTTTGTTGTTGTTCTTTGATGATGGACATTCTCTATCAAGATGTCCTATCTTATGACAATTGTAGCATTGATACTTTGAGTAATCCTTATTCTTCTTCTTCTTCTGGAATTTCTTCTTTAAAGGCTTATGATAACTCCTCTTGAAGTTTGATTGATTTATTCCTTTTGTATGGGTAGCTAGATCATGATCATCTTCTCTGAGAAGAGCTTCTCTATTGGCTACTCTAGCTTCTTCTTGTATGCAATCTTCCCAAACTAGGTCAAACTTCATACTTTCTTTTCTGGCACATAGAGTTTGGATGAATGAGTCCCAAGGTCTAGTGAGGATATTGAGAGCAGTCATAACCAATTCATCCTCATCAAGGGTATCTCCAACAACACTTAGCTTTTCTTTAATCTGGGAGACCCTTGTGAAGTAATATTGAATAGATTCTCCTTTTCTCATCTTGGTGCCCTTCAATTGAGCTCTCAGATTCATCTTTTTGTTGATGTCCTTTCCTTCATACATTCTGGAAATTGAATCATACATTTTCTTAGGTGTATTCTTAGATGACACATGAGGGATCAATTGATCCTTAGTGGAATCATCAATGATCCTCATTGCCTTGATTAAGTCTTGTTCATGCTTCTCCTTAGCTTCAGCATCTGCAATCTCATCTCTGTTGTACTTCTCAAGACCATTCTCTTTTAGAATGAGGCCAATCCTATACTTCCAAGCCATGAATTTTTCTAGGCCTTCCAATTTTTCCTCAAGCTTAGTGCTTGGGGCCACATTGTCCAATAAGTCATTCAAAAATGAAATTTATCAAAATAGGAGATTGACCTTACCAGTAGATGTGCTTGAAGGAGGCGAGTTGGTATTTTTCCTAAGCTAGCACCTATATATTGTGTTCAGTTTGAGATTCTAGCTAGGATAGGACTTGTTGTATATGATATTGCATTGTGTTAAGATTTCATATGCTAGACTAGATTCATAGTATTCAATTCAAAATCACAGCAGCAACATATCAAGAATCACTGATAGAAACACAATCACCAGATAGACACAACATTTATCTTGGGAAACCCTCAAGGGGAAGAAAACCCAACAAAACTTCCTCTGTATAAGATGTATAAAAGACAACCCCAAAAATAGGTGTTCTCCTCCTTCTATCAACATATCAAGAATCACTGATAGAAACACAATCACCAGATAGACACAACATTTATCTTGGGAAACCCTCAAGGGGAAGAAAACCCAACAAAACTTCCTCTGTAT